>JAQAHW010000107.1:0-304651 GCA_027580185.1 Tuta absoluta | reverse complement strand
GTTGTATTCTTAAGGAAAAAAATGTGTTGACCGCCTGGGTCAATTCGTATGAGAGCACCAATTTCGTTTCATTTCTCAACTTTCATCGTAGTAAGAGTTTTCTCATTAAGTCATTACGCTTCTGTTATTTATATTAAACCGTAGTTTATATAGGCAGAATGCATAAAGAAGGTCTTTATACAACTGTTTTCGAATTCATAATTCAAACATTATGAGACGAGTGTAGATACAAATAAATAAATAACATGTTATGTAAGTTTACCTGCAAGGGGCATTGGCCGGGCACAGCAGGCAGCATTTGTAGCCGTAGTTAGACAGTCTTCTATCACATGGGCATACAACATCATGCTAAGTGACTGCAGTATGTACTGTAATAAAATACCAGACAAAATTTTACAATTAAATAATAATCAATTTAACTCAAAAATCAAGTATTTTCATGTTCAAAGCCATATTACAAGCCAGAAAATTATCTTAAAGATAACAATGTCTGCAAAACAATGTATGAAGTAAGTAGATAGATAGGTAGGGGGCTGTGACGTATGAGGTGCACAGGTACTCTTTACTTGCCCGATATTGCGATGTAAGTTTGATAAGACTGTATTGTTGTTATATCTATTTGTCTTGGTATGCTAGGATTGGAATGGAATGTAGACATCGGGACAAACCCAAATAGGGATTAATGGTGTCTCTTATTTAGTTTAAGGATTGTTTAAGGAGGGTCTAAGGGACTCGAGGGATGTGTATTGCAATTTTAGGCGATGGGCTGACAACCTGTCACTATGGCGATACACAATTTTCCAAATGACCCTCAAATGTTTATCGGATGTGGCATGAATATCCATTTTGTTGCGGCCGTTTACGCTCTGCCTACCCCATAAGGGATTATGAGCGTGATATGTGTGTGTGTGTGTGTGTATTACTTAGACCGCTGTCTTTACACAACCATGTCACAGGCTTACTGGTTCATCGGGTTGTTTGTCAACTTCTTCTCCCACACAAAAAGAAGAAAGCTGCCCATTCCCTTAAAAGAAAAGAAAAGCTTGAGAAAAGTTGTTACAGTTCATGATATTGATAGGAACTAAGCTGTTTGCTTGAATAGATATTGATAACTGCTATTCTATGGCCATTGAGACAAATAGAAATAGAAATAGAAATATTTTATTAGCTTGCATACACGGTGAGGTAACAAAGGTCTTAAAAAAGTAATAAATAATTTACTTATTACTTACATAATTTTAGTACATGCGTGATGCGCCAGTATTTGGCATGCAATAATTATTTACACATTTTGAAACACTATTGACAGTCAGAGGAAACTCATTATAATCATCATATCCTATCAGACACTGACACATGCATTCTGATGGTCCTGGTGTCAATGTTTGCACTACTACTACTATAACAGCCACAACAGTCCACTGCTGGACATGAGCCTCCCCCTTTTAGAAGAGAATTTGCAATACTGACCACGCTTGGCAGGCGGATTGGCGAATTGCATAGAACGTTTCTCCCCATTCCCTGGATACTTCCCTTAGTCGAATTTTAAGAGATCCACGAGCAGATATGGATAATGCTATTTAGCTGAAATGTGCTACGGCGGTTTAGGGCGCATTAAGGGGGCAGCTCGCAACACTTATAAAGTTTAAGAACCTACAGAAAGGCTTGCTTCAGCTGACTGAAAACTGGTTTTGGCGCGAAAAAATCAGAATACATACCTCAAAAGTCCAGCTCGTTTTAAAAAATGATTATAACAACACGTATACGGTCACTTAGTTCAGAAGAAAACTTACATAAAAACAGCACTATCTTTAATTTTATCACCGAGTGATTTTTTCAGCCGTTGGATGGAGTGGAGTGGTGCCATTGTAAAATAAAGTCAGTCAGTTGACAGATTGAATGAATGAACTGATTTTATTTATGAATGAACGATGAACAATTACAAAAACCGGAAGTAGCCAATAGACAAACCCAATAAACTAGTTCTGCTACTCGGTCAGAGATGGCGCTAGTTGTAGCTAAATTATTTTTATTTCCTTTTTGCCTTTTTGGGTAGGCTTTGGTTTGGGACAATACCGCTTATAATCAAGAAGACTTTTTTCCTTTTCACCCAGCAAAGAACGTGGAAATGCGATGTTTTAACAGATGAAGCTTTTTAATGATGGAATAATAATCAGAATCAATTCAAAAGATAGGTAAAAATTTAAATTAAATATTCCTTTCTTCTTGTTGATAAACTATCGGATTCAACAAATTTTTAAGATATACTTACTTTGTTGTAGAGCATCTTTAATAACGCTTATTCAAGGATGGTTTTAGCGTAGCTATTTACTTACTGTCCTTGTTAGAGTGCTCGAAAGAATCATCGCTAATAACTACAAATAAACGTGTAATTTATTTTGAAGATAATAGTTTTTCGGTTGAAGACAAACGGACAGACGAGCAAACGGAGAGAGCCCCCTTTCGGCAGTATCGATTCGGTGACGAACAAAATGGCTTTTTAACTTGCCGGGTCGCGGAACCTGACAATTTATTGTATATCAAAGATCACCGAAACGTAACAGTAACATTACTTTATTGCACAATAAGAAAAATTTCCTCGTGATGCCGGCTTAGAATAGCATCATTCCATTTTCCGGTGGGAGTCGTCAGAGGCTTGAGGCAGACTGGCTGATTGGCTGAAAATCTTTTACTATGGCGATTCACAATTTACCGAATGACCCTCAATATATGTCAGACGTGGCGTAAATGTCCGTTTGCGGTCGTCAATGCTCTGCCTACCCCGCAAGGGATAATAGGCGTGATGTGTGTGTGTGTGTGTGTGTGTGTGTGTGTGTGTGTGAGAGAGAAAAAGAAAACAGATTATAGGATAGGAAACGTTTTTCACTGTCACCCCTACCGCGCAAGCTCTATGGTCTGAGTACCGGCTAGGTACATGTCGCTCAGAGAGCTTTGGAAAGTCTATAACGGATAAAGTCCGGAATTACTTTACCAAGTAGAAATCTACGACGAACTACTTTGCTTCGTGTTCCTCTATGTCGCACCAATTACAGAGCAAATAGCTTTATACCAAAAGCGTTTAAACGAACTCTAATGAGTAGCAACTCCTCTATTTCTGAACAATAATAGTCGATTGTTGATTGTAGGTTCAAGATATTCTTAATCTTCATTATACGATGATTTTCGTATATTTTACACTTAAAATGACTTGTAACTTCTTGTTATCAATAAACGATTGTATTGTTTTGTACGCCAGAAGAAAAGTAACAGACATAAACAATAAATAAATAACCTGGTCAATCTACACAGCGCCACCTAGCCCCAAACTAAGCAAAGCTTGTACAATGAGAACTTGATAGCTGATCACAATAAAACATTTTTTAATGGGTTTAAGTTGTGTTTATTTTGGATTTTACAATTCCTACGTTTCGAGCTCTTGATAGCTTATATTATTACTTTTCAAGCTGATACTAAACAATCTTTTTTTGAAAATTAATACTTATTATATTCCTATGTATTAATCACCCAGACTAAACACAAACATCTGAAAATGACTTAATAAATATTTGTGTATTGTAGGGATCGAACCCACGACCCTCGGCGTAGCAGGCAGAGGTACTATCCGCTATGCCATCGGGCCAGTAAATAGTCTGGTTGAGCTGATCACATCAGTCGTTGTACTGATGGTTGGTGGGGTAAGCTGGTTTTCGAGTGGAGGCCAGGCCTCGGCATGCTTAGCGTTAGAAACCCTCCGACCAGATGGAGTGATGACTTCTTGTGATATGCCGAGATGCGTATCATCACGCTCTCGATAAGAGGTGAAGATAGATTTATTCTCTCCTATTTTAGGTCACGTAGTTAGGTAGTATAAAAGCGTTAAGGTTTTAGTAATAAAAGATTCAGTGTTACGCTCTTTCAGGCTGGTAGTGAGTGGATAACGGCAATTGGAGATCGTGCCATGAGGCGTGCCCTGGGCGAGTGCTAGGTCCAGCAGTGGACTGCTATAGGCTGATGTGATGAAACTGCCTTATCAGAGGAGAAACATTATAAAACCAACTGAACTAATTTAAGTTAAAGTGCTTTTTGAAATAAATGAAGTCAAAAATACATTATTATATGCACACTTGCTCAGAAGACTTAAGACTGAACTTGACTTGTCTGCTGGGACCTTGAGTCGACGAGCGACCCGATTAACTTTAGTATAGGTCTAGTGTCATGAAACCACCTATGCTCCGTTTATTTAAGGATGACCAATAATGTAAACAAACTTTGTATGTAACTGACAGTTGCGAGCTGTCATTTACATACAAAGTTTGTTTACATTATTGGTCATCCTTAAATAAACGGAGTTTAAAAGGTACTTACTAAAGGCCGGTTTACATGATCTTAGTGTTTAGTAGAGTGCTTTAGTACAACTTGAAAGGCAAGTTCTTTAGTGCTTTAGTTTTATGCGAGTGTACTAAAGCAAGTACCGTTTACACGTTTCAACTAAAGTACTATCCTAAAGCACTCGACTAAACATTAAGACAATGTAAACCGGCCTTAAGTAATTATAAGGCTGTGCGCGATAGTCCATCTATTGCTATATTTAAAAAGAGAGTTAAAGAACACTATCTTTCTCTTGCATATCCATAGTAATGTAAGTATGTATGTAGTATATATATAATATATTTATATATTAATAGGTATATAAGTATTCTATCATAAAGGTATTTAAGTATTGTAGTATTCGTATATATACGTTATTATTTTTTTTTGCTATTGTGCACGTCATATCCGCGTCTCGAATTATAGAATGTCTCTTATGTAGGTTTGCTGTAAGAAATTTCTTTTTAGAAATAAGTAAACCTGTTGTGTCTTGTCTCATTGTAAATTGTTCCTGTGTATGTTTTTGTGTACAATAAATGGTTAAATAATAATAATATAAGGCCTTTTGAAGAGCTTGTGTAGCAAGTAGCAACTGCATCTAAAGTAATCATAGACAGAAATAGACCAAGCAACGGCTTAACATACCCTCCGAAACATTGAACCATCAACTTTATGCAATAAATTTACATGGGCGGACTAAATGCCGAAGGCAATATCTACCAGTCTACCTTAGGGCATGTGGAAATGAAAAACTAATCGTAGGTGATGTGAAAATAGGATATGAACACATTTTATTTTTCTTTGTTTGTTTGTCCGGACTAACCTCCGAAACTACAAGACGGATTCGAATGATTTTTTTTGTTATTATAGCTTTAAAGCCTAATCAACATCTAGAATACTTTTAAACGCGGGAAAACCGCTCATTCCCATAGGAAATACGATGTATCATAGAATATTTAGAGCCCAGCTACAGTATAACAGATAGAGAAATGTCTGTATAGCAAAAGTGATTCAGCATTATAGGCCGCTTCGCACGTTGATATCGGGGGTCTGGAGTACCGGATGTAGACCACCAGGAGCCCAGCAAAACTAAGGGACAAGGAAATTGGTCTATAACGAATGTAGTTCAGCATGATAAGCCGCTTCTGCTGGCACATTGACGTCGAGGGTCTGGAGTATAAAAATATTAACTAAATTAAGGGTATGTAGAATCTTAAGTGAAAAAACAAGCAATCAAACGAGAAACAATCTTATCTTTTCCTAACGTACCTACTAAACGGAAACGCAATCTTTAATAAGCGCTTTCTTGTGCTGTCAAATACGAGTACTTAGATCAAAACGGGAATCACTACTAATTCGATCCTCTAGTTCTGGGTTTATTTGTGAGTAAGCTGCTTGTTGAAACGCAACTGATTTTCTCAACTATACGAACGCGATTACCTAAAGAAAGGAACCGAAATGGCAATATTAGGTATAGTTTTCGTCTTTATCATAATGCAATTGAAATTGAAATTCTTGATTCAATGTAGGATAGTATTATCATATCACTTATTGACGTCATGAACCGTCATTGTAAAAAAAAGAAATTTGTATCACACAATTCTCTTTTTTTTATAACAATTTTGTAATGTCCTAATAGAAAACCGGCTCGGGCGGGAGAAAAAAATAAAAATCAAAGCACTGCCACGGGGCTGGCCAGGTTAATCACACGGCATGTAACTTTACGCCACCACCATATGAAAACGATATTTGTTTCAAATTAAAAGACATACGAGCAGGATGTCAACAATAATTTTGCCTTTTCAAGTCTCTTTCTCGTGTTAAAGTAATCAGGTTAATATTTTGTTTGACTTTGAGAGTTACTTTGTGTAGATTTGCCGCTATGGACCAATTTTTATTAGAGCCGGAAGTTCAAAACCATAGACAAACCAAATCAATGTCACCAACAGTACAAAAATACTTATAATCGTTCAGCTACTCGTTCAGAGATGGCACTAGTTGTTTCAAATCAGTGTTTCAAATTTAGAGAATTCAGGAGTTTCCAGGGCTTTATTGCTTTTAACAGCACTAAAGGATAATTTAAGATTGACTGTAAAACAATCGAATGTCTTCGTAAGTAATATTTACAAAGATCGGCATTGGAACATCCCAGATTTTGGTTTCTTCTATAAATATACCTACCCATCTAATGCCTTTATCTGAAAACCATCACCGGAAATGAAATAGGTAGGTACGTAGATTAGTTTTGTTATGTTGTCAGCCATTTTTTTTTCACTGCGCAGCGCTGCTGTAGAGGTGTTAAAATATAAATAAAAATATACTGTTCTTAATAATAATAATTGGTTCATAACTACTTAGAATCTCTACATAGTTACAGACAGTTGTAATATTAGGTAAGTACCTTCGTGTAACTTACTTACTATCTATTTAGGCAGTTGCAAAGTTTTTTGCTTGACTTAGATCACTTGTTCCCATTTGGCTTAGGTTAATGCAGACTGAACCGCCTGATTGTCCGTATGTAAGACGGTTCCGTGCTTTAAAGGGCATGCTGTAGGTACCTTTAAGTTTACTAACAAAGGTAACCTCTACGTCTTGAGTCTAAGCCTATCTACGTATTTATCAAGGAGAATAGCTACCTACCTGTTTACTAAGTAGGCTGTTTATTTACGCCTCCTATTTTCTAACCTAGGTCGTTCGTCGACTCATTGTCACAGGAAAAGACCGGAGCCTGTACCCCTGCTTAGTTAGGTTTGTAGGTTAGGTACACATAGTGGTACCTACCTACGTACTTACCTTAAGACCCTAACCTACCATTCTTAACTTCTGTAAACATACAATAGAAATAATTTTTGATAACTTAAATAAAATAAACTAACAATAAAAAGAGGTGGAGCCTGTACCGTACCTGGTCCGAAGGTGGCCATGGCGCTCACTGCGTTGCCCCGCTGTATTGCGAGTATTTATTGGACCAGGGATATTTGTTGGACCAGGTACGATCCAGAGCGGGGTCACAGCCGCCGCGGGACCTTAGGCGTTTTTGTATGTCGCGTATGAACGCCTTGGCTGCAAAGTTTACTATATACTCGTAAGACCTTCTACCTACAGCTTGACCCTACTGTGAGCTGACTTTGAGAAAAGAGACCTAAGCCGCAGAGCAGGAGCAGTTTTTGCGAGCGACAGTTAGAGCACTTTTTGACTAGAAATTCGTAAAGAAACTCTATCGTACCTAATTGAAATAAAAATGACATTGGGTCATGGCATGGAGTAGAAAGCACAGTATTATTATCTATTCTTATGGTCATGGCTAGAATGACGAACGGCCATCGAACGGCTCTCACGGTCGCCCGGCGGGGTTCGTCATTCTAGGGAATGTCACTTTAATCGGTTCATTTTCGGATTCCGATGCAATAGTGTTATTGATTGGTGCCGCTCGCAAAGACGTATTGCGTTGCGCCAGCTGTTTTCATAAGTAGGTATTATAACAGTACGTTCACACAATGCTAATATGGGCAGAGAAATAGTAATGGAAGTGGGGAGCGCGATTATGTAGGTATATAGGTTACTCGCGCTGCTACTCGTCATGCCGCTGACACTTCCCGTGCTCTTTGTGGGCGAGTCAAAGGAACAGCAGCACGAACGCGTGTGGAATATATTGCTATCCCGCTCACTCATATTGGTGCGGAAGAGAATGACGGCAGTGTGTGAACACTCACTCACGATGATACTTCAATATTATTCGCGACTGAGGCAGGAGCAGGAGCATGTCCATAGTGTGAACGTGCTATAAAAAGGAAAATGAAACGTAAAGTACCTACTTGAAATGAGGTCTTATATCGACTCAGTTTCAATCACAATACAGTTAAATTTTCCATCAAAAACAGCTGGTATAAAATGGCGCCCGATTTCAGTAGGATATAACTGTCTCTTTCTTTTCAGTGGAAACTTGGTTGAAACACCATGAATTCTGTAGAAGCACGCATTATGAAGAAAAACAACAAAGAGGTACGTACCTACATACTACCTATACTCTGTCCAAGTAGGTATTGAAAATAATGTAAACTATCTTACTGTGACTTGATTGTCAGCTGCAGAGGCTAATCATTTTGTCCTTATCTTTAGATAGTGCTTTAGCACGGTATGATCGTCCTTCATTATCTAGTTCGTTACAATATTTTAAATACCTACTTGGACCTAGGGGAACATAGGGCACAGTGGTTAAACCGTTATACCTCTACATATACAGCACACACACGCTAGCGCGTTCGTGAGTATGGCGTGCTTACTTACACACCTGGTTCGTCCAACCAGTCGCCATCTCAGTTTTGGAGCGGGGGGCCGCGCGCCAACTCACCGGTGGACATAAGCGTCAAACTGAATTTTAACGTGTGTTTGAAAAATGCTGATTAAATGACCTAAGATTTTGCGAGTTCTGATAGTTAGCCATAGAATATAGTAAATGTAGATATTTTTTTTCAAACTAGTTCAGTTATTTAGTTATTAATATTTTTGCTAGTGTTTTTTAAAGTCCATTGGGGCATTTGGGGCACAGTGGTTAATTTGGGAATGGGGCACAATGGATAGCTATACACTATGCCCCATTAGGGATGGGTGGTACTGTGAGTGAAAGCCGTCAATTTTAAGGTAATGGACAGCAACCAGGACCGAGGGCTTAACGTTCCGAAACACGGAACCATCTAATTTATGGATTTGCAGTGCAGGTAGTTGCACAACCACTGCGGCACATCAGTTGCCAGTAACTGTACACGTGTCAGCGGAAGCCGTCACTAAGTCGATGCCGTTCGACAATATGTATTTTGTAAGAGGTTAAGACCTCAAATGTTGGTCCTATGTTGCCTAAAATATAGATAATACTATTAAAAAGTAATTTTCTGATCCAAGGAGAGGGTAATTTATCATTTTGTTTGTATAAAGCTGCTAAAGATGGACAACGCTGTTAGCTACCTGCCAGCAGCAACAGCCAGCATTTTTCAGTGAAAGCCGTCAACGAGTCGACTGCTTAAGGCGACAAGCACACCGACGTCAATCGTCCACCGTGAGCTAAATGAAAACGGCTATCGTGGAAGCTGCCATAAGCACAGTGTCTTCCATCTGTTGGTAGCTTTTTTATGTCTTTAATAAGAGGCTAAGGCTGCGATTATTAAGTTAAAAGTTGGTACTATGTTAAAAAGTTTATTGAAATTAATAAAAGTAAAAGGTATGATTGATAATAACATATTTAATTGGTTCATAAAAAGTCATTATCCAGTGCGCCCCATAGGATTCACATTGCCCCAGTACCAGTATCCACTGTGCCCCAAGCATGGGGCACATTAGATAATTTCCAACTTGAAAAAAAATTACGATTATATCTTAGCCTAAACCTAGAAAGTAAAATTTGCACATTTAAATTGATACTCAGATAATTAATAGCCTACAGTTTGATCAAAAACAAAAATCAATTAGGCGTAAAAAACCGAAGTTACGTCACTTTAAGTAAAAGGCTATTCACTGTGCCCCATGTTCCCCTACTTACTTAGGGTACTTTCACACACGCCGCCGTAGGTCATTTCTGACATGTCCAAACGGACTCAGGCGGCGTGCGTGTACGTATCCCTACTTACTACGCTTGTATGTGTGAATAAATATATGTGATACTCTTACGAGCAGCGGTTAGACCAGCCATACTCAACCTTTTTTTTACTTGGGCCAATAAAAAATTCGGTCATGGTATCCCGGGCCGCAAGCGAAAAATTATTAGGTCATAAATAAAACATAAATCAAAGGTAACGATGTATTTTTTAATTGATGAGAAGAAAATTGAAATAACTATATTTTAATGCGATACTTGAAACTGTGAACACTTTTTCACAATTTTTTCAAGATCTGGCTTCTTGCTACATGCTACTCTTATTACATCATCCAGATGAGAATCTGTGAGTTTATTTCTGTATACATTCTTTGTATATTTCATTTTAGAAAAAAAAGATTCGCACACATACGTAGACCCAAAGAATGTTAGTAAGATTTGAGCGCATCTTTGTACGTTTTTATATTTTTGGGGAACAATGCTCTTAGAACCTTTTTTGAAATTCGTTTATTAGAGCAGTTATAAAATTTGATATTATAGCGCAGTTTTCTTCCGAAATGTTGATACCATCTTCTGTGGTTTTAATAACAGTTGGAAAATTATGCAGCTGTTTGTTCTGGATTACTGTTCAATTTTTCAATGTATGTTTCGAATCACTCGTTCTCTGAAAGGCGCGAAATTTAAAATAGAATGGAGCTAGAAACTCCAAGTGGGCCAATCAAAAAGGCCCGGCGGGCCGCATGCGGCCCGTGGGCCGCAGGTTGAGTATAGCTGGGTTAGACAGTCCCAGGGAAGACTCTCGGATTCGAAATTGTTTCAAAATTACAACTTCTGTTACAGGATGTAACGATACAACATTTTTATTTTTTTCAGAATTTACAAAACGTGGGTAACGCTCAGAACCTAGTAGGTAAAAAGGTATGAACCTACTATTTCATCCATAGATATAATCAGCCTAGTAGGTATTTAAAAGAATGTAAACAAACTAGATATTAGGGACAACATTATGCCCTGCGACAGAGAAGGACAGTAGATAATAGCTGTCAATCGTCCATAGTAACACTGTTTTCATTCTTCCAAATACCTACTTGGACAAAGTATACGTACAGTTGGTTGTAGCACATAAGGGACCAGGGGTACCCCATGAGAACTGAATTATTTTTGTCCCCAGCAATATTTTTTTCTTGACATGATTATGTATTAGTAGAAAATGACTTCTTTTATGAGAATAAGTTAAAAAATGATTATTAACTGGGGTTAAAAATAATTCAGTTCTTTTAGAGTACTCCTGGTACCTTATGTGCTACAACCGACTGTACATAATCTAAAACGCCCTGACCTGACAAAACATACCATCAAGGTCATCATCAAGAAAATGAACCTTACGCCATAGTATCAGCATGGTTTTGACAGCTTATAAAATGGAGTTTTGAAAGTAGTCCGAGGCAAGCTTATAGCGTTTCGTAGAGTGGCGAGTCTGTGTCTCTTATTCTGCACTCGGCCGATTGCACTGGGTCGCTACTCTACTCGTTACACCACCTACCTCTTTTGCAAAATAATAATTTCATTTAAAATTAGTTTAAGGTATTTTAAAGATAACAGCTGTTTTCAAACATATTGAATGGCTCATAACACTAAAATAGGGTTCTTAACGCGCATTGGTGAAAACTGTTCAATGGCGCAGTTCTGTTTATCTATCGTACTATTGTTATAAATATTGGCTGTAAGTTTTCATGTTAAAATAAAAATAAAATAAAATAAATTGATTTTCCTGAATTGTCCGATATTTTAGCCCAGATGCATGGGCCATGATCACAGAATAGCTAATGTATTGCGGGTGGGTGGATGGAGTTTTCATATTATATGACAATTCAAGAAAATCAAGTATCACGGTAAGTTTTGAGTCATAATATAAACAGTGTTACTTTGACTGAGTGACAGCTATCATTATGTGTCCTTTTCTGTCGCATGGTTTAATGTTGGCCCCTCTTCTTTAGCTTGTTTTCATTCTTTCAAATACCTACCTGGACAGAGTATAGTCCTGATGTAAGTTATTGACTAGAAATTACGAAGAACCCATTAATATTTTTATACATGACAGGACTTAGATAATTATCTTCTTTTTCTAAACCTATTTGACAGAAAGTGACTATCCCGAATTGAGTTAAACGTCTTGGACAAGCACAGGTGGAGTAACCACTAGTTCTTCTTTCGCCTCCTCCTTGACGTCCCTATACAACGTGACCATTATTCTCACCTTACCTTGATGATATGCTGAATCCCCGGAAACAGGCCAGCAAGAAGAGGCGTCAGCGGCGCCGACACCACCATGTGCACCAGGTCACGAAGAATGAACCACAACTAGCGACTGCTAATGGCCCCATTGAGACGTGCGTCAATGCCATTCTGACCATGTAAGTACTTTACAGAACACCAAAACGTCATTCGCTGTCACCCCTCCGCGACGTGACGGCCGATGTGGCGTAGTGGTAGTGCGACTGCCTGCGACGCAAAGGTTCCGGGTTCTATTCTCGGTGGGAAACTCACAAAGTTGATATTTATCATTTTGAGAATTTGTTCCCGGTCTGGTTAGAACATTGTAGGATGAACCAACTGATTGTCCGAAAATAAATGGTTCCGTGCTTCGGAGGGCACGTCAAGCCGTCGGTCCCGGTTGCTGTCTATGATTACTTAGACGGCGGTCGTTACACAACCATGTCAGAGGCCTACTAGTGATAGTAGGCGGTTAAAAAACTCTGACACCAGGGTTCATCGGGTCGTTGGACGACTCGGTGTCCCACACGAAGAGAGAGAGACCCCTACCGCGCGCGGAGTTTATTGGTCTGTGTTCCATTTCTTTCCCGTGGGTGTCGTAAGAGGCGACAAAGAGACTTGAGGGTGTGTATTGCAATTTTAGGCGATGAAAATGGGCTGACAACCTGTCACTATGGGGATACACTATCCGAATGACCCTCAAATATTTGTCAGACGTGGCGTAAATGTCCGTTTTTTGCAAGGGATTATAAGCGTGATATGTATGTATGTGTAAGTACTTTTCCAATGTCGGTTTAAAGAAGCATCACCCCATTTATTTCCCGCGGGTGTCGTAAATTGAGTAAGAGGGTTACATGTGTAATTGCAATTTTAGGCGATGAGCTGACAATCTGTCACTATGGTGATGCACAATGTTATGAAATACCCTATCGCTATCGGTAACTAAAGTGCCGCCGTTCCATTAAGTCGTATTTCACAGCTGTCAGATTCGTGCTAATACTATGGCAGAGGGTCCATTTTCCTTTATTGACATCTCCTTTAGTATGGTGATGACAGCTGTCAAATACGACTTATTGTAACGGCGGTACTTTAGTAAAATTTCACCCTACATTAAGAGGCCGTACATGAAATTGCGCTGGGCGAAAGTAGGTAATTAGCATTAGAACGCGTCATCGTGCAGCCGAGCGGCGGCGATATGCAGACCCAGCGGCGGACGGCAGCGTATAGTTCGATCAATCAGTTTTGATCCTATTTATAGTTTTTGTGGCAATTGTATGAAAAAGTTTAAAATTATTGCGTACCTACTAAGAATTTTGGGATTTGTGGAATGTTATCGAAACTAATTAATTACCGACTACTATTCAGGGGTGTGCCCATGTACCAGCATCTTTTTTTCGCTTAACAGCGCCGAATTTATATTTATTGCCTACTAGCTTTTACCCGCGACTTCGTCCGCGTTAGATAGTTTTTTTTGGCAGAAGTTCTAAAGTAGGTACCTATGTGTATTCATAGTAAGTGTGACAGTGATATTAGAACAGTTGTTATCTCTACTGTTTAGAGATAACTTGCTTGCTTCTGTTGTTAAAGGGACAATTCGAGATTTGCTATCCGGCCTGAGAGACCAATATTTATAAAAATTGAATATAAAAGTCAGTAGATAACAGAGTACTTACTCCAGGGGTGCCGATTTGAGAACACTAAAATGGTCAGCATAAGTAGATAAGACAGATAAAAAGGTATTTTTTGTTTTTCTGTATTTTGCAAAAAAACAAAGATTTTGTGGGTTTGACACTCGTGAGTCTGCCCTCACGTGTATGCCCGTTCGGGTAGCCGCACCCTGTCGCGCCCTCCCCCTCCGCCCCGCATCGCCGCCAAAGCGCGCGCACCGCGCCGCGCCGGATCGGCCGGTGCGCGCGGCCGCGGTCATAAGACCGGGCATTATTTATTTAGTTGCTGTGTATTTTCAATACATATCCATAACGCATGCGTATTTCAGACGAAAGGAAATCGCGAATTTCTATTTTACTCCCTTACACTTACAAAATACGCCGCATCGGACGTCAAATGTGATCCCCGACTTAACGTGTTATGTGGATGATACTTTTCAGTTCAGAACATGGTAACGTATCACCTAAGTAGATATGCCTAATTACAATGAAGGTAGTGCATACGATGCAAACGGCGGCGGCACAGCGGTATTTTTCAGTAAAGATAAAAAATCCTCGGTAAAAGTAGGCAATGTCCTTTCTCAAGTTATTCCCATCATACTGAACATATTTTGTTTTGGAACCATTTCTGTATCTCCAATAGTTTAGGTGGGCTCCTGATGGTAGACCTGGTGGTCTACATAAGGTACTCCAGATCCTCAAATGTTCTTGTAAAAAGAAGCGGCCCATCATACTGAACAACTTTTGTTTTAGGACTATGCCTGTATCTCTAATAGTTTAGCTTGGCTCCTGATGGTACACCTGGTGGTCTACATCTATACTCCAGACCCTCGAATGGTGATAATAAATAGCCTATGTCCGTTCTCGGTATGCTAGCAATCTCTGTGCCAAGTTTCATGAAGATCGTTTCAGCGGTTTGGCCGTGAAAGCGTAGCAGACAGACAGACAGACCGAGTTACTTTCGCATTTATAATATTAGTGTGGATAGTGTGGATAGTTAAATCTGTAATGTATCATTATAGTCCGTTAAAATGGCCATTTATTTGCAAAATCCCGAAATTTCAAGTTATTTATACTCTAATAGGAAGTAAAATCACAATATCTAGTTCAATTAATTTAATCAATCATAAATCAATACCGCACTGAAAAAAATACTTACAGGATCAAAAAGTATCGGTCGCACTATAATTCCGCCTGTGACGCGTGACCTACTGTCCTCTACGCGCGCGATCGACACACATTCGTAATTTTGTATGTGTGCGTGAGTGTGACGCAGCAGGATACACGTCCTTCTCCCAAGAGCGCGGCGCGCGGTCTGCCGAAACAGCATTTGCGCTCCCGTATATAATTGATATTTCCGGAGAACTTTAAAATATTCGATAAATTTCATAAAATACATATTTGCAATTTTTTTTATAGCTAATGTGTTAGCATGAATCTATTTTTCAATGTGTAAATTGATTTTTTTTAAAACGTGTAGTATTGTACTAGAAATCCGACGCTGTATACGTTTAAAATTTCTTCAAAGTAGGGCCATTTTACTGCAGTTTTTCTTTAAATTTTTGAATTAAATTACTAAAAACTCCTCGGCCAATTTTTAGCACTTTTCAATGTCTTTATTGCTGTATACTTTTAAAACCACTCCATATTTTAAAATTTATGTAAACAATAATGATACGAACGTCACGCATCGAAAACAATTAAAACACGTCTCAGGTTATTAACTATTAAACAAACTGAACAATCAAAATCAATAATTTGTCTGGGCCAATTTTTAGATATTGAATTAATCTTCAATAAAACATATCATAACACATTGTTACTTATTCTGTTTTTTTAAACGAGGTCCTACAGAATTGAAGAAACAAGACAAAATTACTCAAAACTATGTACGGCCTCTTAACAGGCCCGCAACATTCAAGATAGCGGATATTAGCGTCGGAGGCGAAGACTACACCGCCAAAACTCCGGGTCATCTCGTACAAAACTTTACATTGAAATTGACACCGAAAGAATGTTACCAGGTACGTAAGTGTTTAATAAAATATCTAAGTAGTTAGCGGCCGTGTGATGACGGCTTAGAATAGCATCACCCCATTACCCATGGGTGTCGTAAGGAGGCGACTAAGGGAGTCGAGGGTTGGATGTGTATTGCAATTTTAGGCGATGGGCTGACAACCTGTCACCATTGTCACTATATGATACACAGTTAACTAAGTGACCCTCAAACTTTTGTCAGTAGTGGTGTTAATATCCGTTTTACGGCCATTCATTCTCTGCCTGCCCCGTAAGGGATATAGGCGTGATTAATGGATGGATGTTTTAGTAGATAAATGGCCTTAATTCTGGAAATATATCTCTTAAATTGGCGCTGTCACTTTCTGTTAAATAGGCTTACACAAGGATAGATTCAATTCAATTCTTTTTTTTAAATGGCCTCTGTCAGCAAAGGACAATTCTGCCAATGTCTAAGTTGGGGGATACACATTACAACTACAAGGATAGATGATGATGATCGCATCTGTAATTGTCTATGATTTTACGCATTCTACGCGGTATATGTCAAAATTTTGATCTGCGAAATGGCGCGGAAACCATGACATGAAATGACTTAAATAGGATATGACATCTACTATCGTTTTCTAAACTTGTATTATCGGAAAGTGACAGTGCTATTTTTACACGACTGCCCGACCAAAGAAAGGAGTGTAATGTTTTTTGAGTTCATGTATGTATATATGTGCGATTCTTTAAAGTACTGAAACTCGTTAACCACTGAACAGATACGAATGGGAATTGTACCTATCGGAAGAAGAAGAACATTAATTACCCCGAGTGTCATAGGCTAGGCTTTATCTCATTAGGCAGTCGTGTTTTTAAATTTATTAAGCTTGAATACCAAATTTTAAGACACTTCCCGTGTTAGGTATACAATTTGAGAAAACTTGCAAAATTTTCAAGTGCGGGCAGGATTTGAACCTGCGACTTTCGTCATTACTAGTGACGATGCCTCTTCCATCTGGGCTACCGCAGCTCGTTCGTTGCCCGCCAATTTTGCAAGTGTATTTAATGCCAGTAACGCGTGGCACGGCTCCATCTACCGGGTAAGTTTTTTGTTTAGCTTGTTAATTAGCCGTTTTAGTCAGTAAAGTGGAATCGAGTCAATTGTATATGTAGAGGTACAATTGATGCCGTGTGATGCCGGCTTAGAATAGCATCACCCTATTTCTTGCCCGTGGGTCTCTTAAGAAACGGCAAAGGAACTTAAGAATGTGTTTTGCAAGTTAAGGCAACCTGTCACTATGATGATGCACAATATTTCAATTGGCCTTCTAATGTTAGTCAGACGTGGCGTAAATGTCCGTTTTTTGCGGCCGTTTACGCTGTGCCTACCCCGTAAGGGATAATGGGGGTGATATATGTATGTATGTATATGTACAGGCGGTGGACGGCGCGGGCGTACCGCTGGGCGGTAACTCGGTGGACGCGGTAGTTCTGCGTCAGTACTCTCTCGAAGTGAAGGTGATCAGTGATCTACATCTTCAGGAGGTGAATCGGGTGCTGGTGATCGGGTAACTATTGCTTTTAAAGTAGACATTCCAGGTTGGACGACCTTACTTACTTACTTACTCCTGTGGCTCAGGGACCCATAGTGGGTCTTGGCCTCCGACACGAGTTGCCACTTGTCCCGATCCTGGGCCGCCCTAATTGTGCGAAAAGAAATATGGCTTCGTGTCGGAGAGCACGTTTAGCCGTCGGTCTCGGCTCCTGTCTATTATTACATAGACGGCGGTCGTTACATAACCATGTCAGAGGCCTATTACTAGAGTTTGTTGAACGACTCGGTGTCCCACACGAAAAGGAGAAGAAGATTTGTTTTAAAGTTTTACTGTAATAATAATAAGTTAAGAAGAAATACCAACTTTTAGATAAATTCTATGTATAAGTACATATAAGGTATGTATTTATTTACAAAAAAAGTATTTAAGTATTAATATCAGTTGTTTAGTTCCTATAGTACAAGCTTTGCTTAGTTTGGGGCTAGATGGCGCTGTGAAGATGGACTTGCTGGTTCAATAGAAGAATCTGAAGTTAAATAGAAGAATCTTAGCCTAATTCAGTCTTAAGTCATTTGAAATCAGGCTCTATTAGTTGAGAACTTTCATTTCACCAAAGGCCCAAAGATGCCCAATACGACGGGTCCCATTTTGATGGTGCCATAAACTCATAAAAAGTACTCCAAGTGGTAAGCTGCTTCGTGTCAGATATACAGGGTGTAAGGGACAGCCCTCCGAATACTGATAGGGTGCATTCAGACTATGAAACTGAGCAACTTTCCCCTAGTAACATATGTCAGGAAACGACAAAAATATTTGACCTCCCATACGAAATCATGATCTGCTGACTGCATTTACTATGGGAGTCCAACAATTTTTGACTTTCGTGAAATATAAATATATTTTTTTTGAGATTCATGGTCTGAATGCAGCCTATCAGTATTCGGAGGGCTGTCCCTTACATTATGTCACTGAACAAATTCGAATGCGAATTGTATCGGAAGAATGCTTGCATTGTCCCGAGTGTCATAGGCTAGGCTTTATCTCAGAAAACAGTCGTGTTTTTAAATTTTGCTCTCTATTTACCCTCTGGTTGGCCGGTAGAGAATGCCGCGTGGCATTAGACTCGCGTTTTGTAATATGTGCAATAGAGTATAAAATTATCTGACAAATACTTTATCTCAAAAAGCAGTCGCGTTTTTAAATTTGTTAATTTATTGTGCTTGTGTCCACCATAATTTTTGTAATGCGACGTTTATTCCGTCAGGGGTCTGCTGGTTGTAGTAGGGCTCCCGACCCAACTGATGAGGAACTCCGCGGCAGGATCGGCCGCCTTCAGCTGGCTGGGGGAGCGGCTCGGCTTCAAACTTATCGACGTCGGCAGCCCCTTGGAGAGGTAGGTACAGTTATCAACCATTGCTGTGTTTGGTTTAGCATCAACATATTTTAGTAGCATCACTCAATATATATTTTTTTTATTAATGATGGGTTTGCTCTTGACTCTAGTCTAGGTCATAGGACAGAGACAGAGTCAAAGATGGAGCGAGCTCACCCAGAAGCCTGTTAAGGCACTGGCACTCCCACACACTGACACAACGCAGGTGGCTACTTGGCGCCAGACTTCGGTGGGATGGTGGT
Organism: Tuta absoluta; assembly: GCA_027580185.1. Classification (NCBI taxonomy): domain Eukaryota; kingdom Metazoa; phylum Arthropoda; class Insecta; order Lepidoptera; family Gelechiidae; genus Tuta; species Tuta absoluta. The sequence continues at coordinate 285,560 of JAQAHW010000107.1, read as the reverse complement.
CGCGAGCCAGCCACCGCGCATGTGGGATCGTTCAGCCGGACTTATCCACAGGCTGTGTTGCCGTTGCCCGGGCTCCACCGCTAGGAGGTAGATCCCATACCACCCCACCCCAATCTCCAACTTTAGGAGAGGCATATGCCCAACAGTGGGCGAAACCGTGCTGACGAAGAAGAAGAACCAAGTCTTTTTGATGACGACATAGAATAGCATCATCCCATTTCTTTCCCGTGGGTGTCGTAAGAAGCAACTAAACACGAGGCGTAGCCTCGTGTGATAATAGATTGACACGAGCATTCTAATGCATAATGATAGGCAGTTGCATACACTATTTTATCTACACTCTCAAAAAATAAACTCAGTCAAACACTTTACCAAACGTCCGCACCGGCCATTGCAAGGCCCGATACAAGGTCGAATTCAATACGAGAACGTATGGATTTTCAAAAATTCTTTACTTACAGTTTTTTAGATGTCGAGTCTGAACAACAAATAACTAAACAACTGAACAACAACAGAACAACACTGAGCAACATCGGAATAACAACTGAACAACGTCTAAATAACTGCTCAACATCGGTACAACCACTAAACAAAATCTGAACAACATCTCAAAAACAACAGAACAAAAACCTATTAAAACAACTGAACAACATCTGAAAAATTACAATACAACAACAACTGTCAGGTGCGGCGAAGATGGCGATTTGAGTATTGGCAAAAAAAACTTCGTTTCATTTCTCAACTTTATCGTAGTAAGAGTTTTCTCATTAAGTCATTACGCTTCTGTAATTTATATTAAACCGTAGTTTATATAGGCAAAATGCATAAAGGACCATTAAGGACCTACTCTTAAGCAACTGTTTTCGAATTCATAATTCGAACATTCGGAGACGAGTGTAGATAATAGTAGTTTATGCAACTGTCGTATAATGGGGGTCATTAGAATGCGAGTGTCTGTTTATCACACGAGGCGCAGCCGAGTGTGATAATAGTTTGACACGAGCATTCTAATGCCTAATTATAGCAGTTGCATACACTATTTTATCTACACTCTCCAAAAAAAACTCAGAAACACTTTTCTAAACGTACGCACCGGCCATTGCAAGGCCCGATACAAGGACAAATTCAATACGAGAACGTAATATGGCTTGATATGAATTTTTGAAAATTCTGTAATTTAGCAGTTGTTTAGATGTGGAGTGACTTACCTAAACAACTGAACAACATCTAAACAACATCTGAACAACAACTGAACAACATCTGAACAACAACTGAACAACATCTGAACAACATCGGAACAACATCTGAAAAACAACTGAACAACAACTGAACAACATCTGAACAACAACTGAACAACATCTGGACAACATCGGTACAACAACTAAACAACATCTCAACAACAACCTAATAAAACAAAACGCAACATTACCATACAACAACAACTGACAGGTGCGGAACTCTGTGTTTCCAAACGTTTGGAAACAGGCGGAAGTTGGCAATAAGAGTATTGGCAAAAAAAAACTTCGTTTCATTTCTTAACTTTATCGTATTGAGAGTTTTCTCATTAAGTCATTACGCTTCTGTAATTTATAGTAAACCCTAGTTTTTATAGGCAGAATGCATAAAGTAGGTCATTATGCATCTGTTTTCGAATTCATAATTCGAACATTATGAGACGAGTGTAGATAAAAAATTAAATGCGTGTGATTATTTCGCGTAACGTACATTCTTAATTTACTTTCCAGATTTTGCTGCCTGAAGTTAATAAAAGTGAAATCGGCGCCGAGCAGGCTGAAGCGCCCTGCCGCCCCCGCCGCCCTGCCGCCCCCCTCCCGCGGCGCGGGGGGGAACAAAAAAATTAAAAAAATTATCACTAAGTAGGAGGCACAAGTGAAAAAATGAAAAATGTTTATTCAGCAGAATTTAACATAATTACAATTGTAACATACTCGTAACAATAGCTATCAGAAAAAAAAAACTAAAAGTTTGTTAAATTTGTTTGTTCAATAGCTATCAAAAATTAAACATTTCTTTTTTCTTTTTTTTAACTGCTATGCTCCGTTTATTTATATTTAAGGATGACCAATAAGGTAAATACACTTTGTATGTAAATGACAGCTCGCAACTGTCAGTTACATACAAAGTTTGTTTACATTATTGGTCATCCTTAAATAAACGGAGTTTACAGGGTATGACAAAAAGGGTATAAGCCTTAAGATTAAGGAAATCAAAGTACTCATACAATGAACAACTTTCCCCATTCAAAATTGCTGATCAGCTGGATAATTTACTATAGTAGGTCTATTTTTTTTCATTTTGCATGTTCCATGGGGAAAGTTGTTCAGTTTTATTAGTACTTCTCTTTTTGTTAATCCTTGTCTATAGTTACTTAATTGGTGAAATTTTACTAATGACCGATAGCTAAATCTCAAGACGGACTGGTAACAGAAACAACTTTACCCAAGGAACATAGGTCGAAATGTAGCAACAATATTTTGTGCTTCCATTGTCACTCAAAATGATCGACAATTTTATATGGGAGGTCAAATTTTTTTTGTTTTCATATTTATTCCTAATGGTCATTCTGTCTTGACTAAAATTTGAAACAAATGTCGTTTACAAATGGTGGTGGCGTAAAGTTACGTGGTGTGTAATTAACCGCTTCAAATCTGGGTTGCTCACGAAATGTCAGTGACGAGATATAGCACGAGATATGGCATCTTCTGGCTCAACGACGAAAAAACGCGCTAATATAGAAATACATTGAACATTTTGTACTGAACAAAATAACAAATGCTTTATAACAATCAATTTATACTAAATTATAATTTTGCAAATGTGTGAGTGATGGAAATCATAAGTCAAAAAATGGATATCATTCATTCAAATTCGAATGAAATATCGGAATACGGACCCAAATATCTGTCAAAATAGGATAGCTTTCCATGCATAGACTTATAATATACCACTACGTGGAATAGACCGCGGTATAGCGTGCCACTGAAAGGGACAGAAAATCGCGAGGTTTGAATCGTTGGGGTTACCCTCTACACACAGATTTTTACCCCGATTAGTATGTGACCATTGTCTTTTACTGACCTTTGTTTTATTATTAATTAACGATTCCAGTAAATAGACAAATTGGTAAATGGATAAATTAGAAATGTTTTAGTAATGTGGGTTTGGAACTGGATAGTTCTGAGAGTGTGTTGGGTAGTCTGAGAGTGTGCTGGATAGTTCTGGGAGTATGCTAGATAGTTCTGCGAGTGTGCTGGATAGTTCTGAGATTGTGCTGGATAGTTCTGGGAGTGTGCTGGATAGTTCTGGGAGTATGATAGATAGTTCTGCGAGTGTGCTGGATAGTTCTAAGAGTGTGCTGGATAGTTCTGGGATTATGCTAGATAGTCCTGGGGGTATGCAAGATAGTTCTGCGAGTGTGCTGGATAGTTCTGCGAGTGTGCTGGATGGAGCTGGATAGTCCTGGAGTGTGCTGGATAGTTCTGGGAGTATGCGCAGATAGTTCTGCGTGTGTGCTGGATAGTTCTGAGAGTGTGCTGGACAGTTCTGAGAGTAAGCTGGATGTAACTAGAAAGAGCAGCTTTTTTATTTATTTTTTATTTAACTTTATGCAAAATGTACATGGGCGGACTTAATGCCTTGGGCTTTATCTACCAGTCTACCTTTGGGTATATGGAAATGGATAAGGCAGAATGGTGCTGGATAGAGCTAAATGATGCCGGATGGGGCAAAAAATTCAGGGTTCAGGGTTCTTCAGGGTTCAAATATGTTTTATTTCCTACTTTCATAAAACTTGTTCTGTGAAAGTGATGGCTGCATATTCTTGAATTTTTTTTTGGGTCCCAGTTATTTCTTCTTGTTGCTTTTATCCATTTATTCCGTAATTCTGGATGGGCGGGGAATCTGGGAAGTTTCATACGATAATAATACTGATTAATAATATATACATGTTTTATTTGTTTACTTAGGGCCACGTCCCTCTTAACTTTAATTATGGATGAGCTACCTCATTAATGAGGGATCATTATGATTATGACAGACTACCGATCCGAAAAAAATATCTAAGTCTCAATACAACAAAGACTTATTTTTTCTTTTTATTATTCACATTAACAATTTAGGATAATAGTAATGATAACAATTATTAACATTTATAAAAAAAAACTTTAACAGTACCCATATAATTTACCCCTAAAATAGGGTAATATTTTGGTAATATCTACTTGACTTACTGGCAACACTAGAGTTTTGAGGTTATGTTATTAAGATTTTAAGTTTAATTCACAATCACGACTTTATTGTATCTTCTATCACATTAGTTTGTAAAGTCAAACAGTTCAACATCCGTACTAGTTGAATCTTTTATGAAAAATTTAAAATAAACTATAATAAACAGCTACTTACGAATGAAAAGACAATCCGGGAATTTTCTTCTCACCATCACTTTTACAGACAAAAATACTGCAACTAACCATATTGAAGGAATGCCTACGTCAATCCTCTACACTTTGAGCACAAAATAGTAAGAAAACTCAAAACGGCGAATAAAATATATGAAAATTTTGTTGGAAATTTATTGCGAAGGCGCGTCAAACGTCAAACTTTGTTTAGCTCATAATGTGCTGACCTTGAAATACGTGACACGCAATAAGGGACAAAAAACGTTACGCTCTGTCACTTTCTTTTACACTCAAATTGTATATTTCTATCTTTTTCTGTGCAAGTGAAATAAAAGATTTCCAGCAGTCTATAGTATTCTCTGTCTACGTTTCCATGCTTATTTTATGTCAAATACGAGATATAGCTTTTTGACATACAATAACAAATCACAACATAAACAACACAGAATATTATATAATTATATGGTTTTTTGGACTTTTTGACGAACTTAGAATGTTTTAGGTGTTTTTCAGTGTGTGTTTTAAGCTTCTGGTAGGTAGGTAAGGGAACAACCCTGAGGATGAATAGCACGAGCAGCCAATATGGACCCAACTGATCCATCCCAAATACCTTGCCTGCTTTGCCCCAATACTTCGAACAAAACTTACGAAAAGCCATGGTCTGGCCATCCTACTGCCTGGCCTGGCCACACTGGACGTATACACCGCCCCCCTGCTCAAGATGATATCAATAGCACCTACAGCGAACCCACAGTTCCATCCCAGCACAGCTCTTTCCCTGCAGCTTCCTCACTCTTTGACGACCTCGCACATCTTAAGACCATCGTCCCTGTGTTTAAGCACATATCAAAAGGTGCTTGATGTTTAACTGCTGAAAAACGAAGCTCTTCAATAGAGAAATGCATGCCTTTCGCATACACATCATTCAGTGTCCTAGACTAAGGGGTTATTTAACCACCAATATGAAGCACAACGTAGACAGTGCTCCTCTCTGCTTGGAGGCCTCGTCAATCCAGTTTTTCAAAGACCCATTTCAGTGTAAAGAAGAAATGAAACGAACGTTTATGACGGAGATTTGAGAGGAGCGGTCAGAATCCTTACGTCGGACTACGGAGTGGCTACAGCAGATTCATTCAGACAAGCACCCACCTCCTTCCAGACCAATTACTATCCCAGACAAGCCAAACCCCACCGCGCTTCACCTGGCTGTGTCGCCCTGATGACGTGATAACCCATCTGTGGTCATTTCACTCTGTCTCTGCAGCTGGCCTGGATGGAATGTGCCCTCAATAACTAAGGAGCTCACTATTAATTGAAGGCTCGGCGACAGTGTCTCTGGGCCTAATATAGAGAATATTTAAAGCATAGCAATTGGAAACATGCTTAATTTATTAATACACATAAAATAGATGCATTGTAGTTTGTATATCAGAAAATTTTAAGTAGCTTGTTCCTTTTTACACAATCCTAAGACCTAAACTGAGTTTATGCTTTAAGATCGATTTCTGCCACTAAAACAGTCGTGTTTTTGTAATTATATTGTTTATTTAACATCACATACATACTTTTAAAATTAATTTTCACATCATCACATCGCATCAGCCTACGGCAGCATTCCACTGCTGAGCATAGGCCTCCCCCAGGGTACGCCATAAGGCACGATTTCCCGGTTTTTCCCTCGAGTCGCTTCTTTTTCCTATTTTCGTGTGGGACATTGAGTCATCTAACGACCCAATGAACGAGTCGCTACCAGCCGCCGTCTTTAAGTCATCAGTATTCGGTACATCTGAACGGAGGGTGTCTAACGCTACGCTTGCCAAGGCGTTGCCTCAACTCGAGAAACCGCTTGCTTAAAATTAATTATAATAATTTTTTATTTAACCTCCCAGTGTAAAGGCTGCTACACACAGTGCCGGCGGCAGGGCCGCCGGGCAAGCCGCCGGCCTAGCCGCCGTACACCCGGCGGCATACAAAGCCGCCGGCCCTGCCGCACAAAGGAGCCGCCGGGGTGAGCCGGCGGGTTACGCTTACGCGGCTTGCCGGCGTCACTTCGTTCCTGGCATTCGAGTGGTAGGGTTGTGCGGTTTGTTTGTTTAAACAAATTAAAATGTCGTTTAATTGGGACGACGAAGCGGTGCTGCTCTTAATTGAAAAATTTCATGAAAATGATATATTATGGAATCCCAGAAATGCAGACTATAAGAATAGAAACAAACGAATAGACGCATTGAACATAATTGCAAGTGTATTTGACATTGATAAGGGCGAAGTAGAGAGAAAGTTAAAAAAATTTACCTCTCATTATTTTCGAGAAAAAAATAAGTTTGAACAGTTGCACAAATCTGATGCAGGCATAGACGATGTAAAGGAACCAAAGTGGTTTGCTTACAAGGCATTGAACTTTTTGCGAGACAAAAATAAACTACTACCCACAGTAAATAGTGAGAATAATGTAACTATTAATGTTTTCTATATTTATTGTTTATTTTATCAGTTGTAGATCAATATAAATTGGTTCAGTATTTCCGATGATTAATAGTAAACCATTCTTCTTTATAATATAAGTATAAATATGAAATACCTCCCATGATAAAAAAAAAAACATTTTAATTCCTTTTATTTATAGATTGATTCGCAAGAAAGTCAGCAAGATAATGCAACAGCGACTAGTTCCTGGAAAATTTGTATTTTTTTCTTATTAAAATAAAAAATATAACTGCAGCGGCTGTGCTGATGATTTCCGTATTCATTGTAACCAACCAACCATAAAATGTGCACTTCACTAGCGTTCTATGTGACTGTCACAACCGGAATGATGCTTGGCGGCTTTGCGCGGCTTGTGCTGGCGGCTTGTATTGCCGGCGGCACAGCCGCTCGGCATAAACCCGGCGGCATTGCCGCCGGCATGTGTGTAGTAGCCTTTAGTGCTACATACATCCGGTGTTGGTGCTACCTAAAACAAGTGACATTTACAAAAAGTGTACTCGATGATTTCCTCTAGGACCAAGAGAACCACCGGCACCGTGTAGAACCACCAGTGGTTCTAGAGGTATCCTCAAACTGTTGTTGGCTATGTGTATCTATTACGGTGGCATCATGTGGAAGTTAAAGTAAAACAAATCGAATTTCAAATTAGTTTTGTATTTTATTCATTTTGCTGCCCCATCAGCAGTTTCTTGAAAAAATAACTTTTTAAAAGGATCAACAGTTTAACTTGATATCTTAAAGGGCTGCTGATAACACCTATCTATCTAATATAAATAATAGTCAATCTATAAAAATCCTGTTTTGGTTGAAAGTTTTTATCGCATTTGATGTGTTCTTCTTGCTCGTGCACTACAATTTTTGCAACGATACTTTCGGACGAATTACGCTGGCAAATTGTGTGAAAACCGCAATACTTTGCACCATTATAGTGTTTCCTGGAGACAGCTGCGCTGCAATGAAAACATAAAGTAGTTAATATCTGGTAAACATAAGCTTACCATCAAACAAGTGAACCAATATTCCGCCGGTATTTTAGGCAGAATCTGGGATATTATGAGCCAAGTTAACACACACAATCACTCCTAAACATTGTATATATATATATATATATATATATAGATTATAATCATACTACCATATTATAATAGAAGATGGCAATGCTGGAATGTTGTGCATTGGGAAAGCTTCAAGGCTTTCACTAAGAGCCTTGTACCTTATGATGCCTTGTTACAGTTTATTCGCCAATATACGTTCATTTATGCAAAAGAAACACGTAAATTTTTATTTCACGTTTGTTATTGTAGACTATGTCAACGTTGGTCAACGTCAATAGGTAAAATGACAACTGAATAAACGACAGCAATGACATTTTGTAAAAAAAAACTCTTTGAAATGACATGATTTTACCAAAAAGAATTTGGTAAAATAGTCCCGTTCACGGTTGTTTCAACCTTTTAATAATAAAAATTGATTGCTTTTCAAGTTACCATTACGTTTCCTATTATTATAATTTTATTATAGTATTACCACTAAAACCGCTAAGTATAATAGAGGTATAAGTATGGCGATACTCAATTTTCCAAATGACCCTCAAATGTTCGTCAGACATGGCGTAAATGTCCGTTTTACGGCCGTTTACGCTCTGCATACCTCACAACAATTGATTATAGGTGTGATATATGTATGTATGTATGTAAAGCAACCGACTGTCAAACGTTACAAGATTGAACTGTGATAGTCAACATTCACACATATCATGTCAATTCCTTTCGGGGGAGGCAGAGCGTAAAAGACCGTTAAAAATGCCCCTTCATCATCACGTCTGCTAAATACTTTATGGCTTTTTCAAAAAATTGTGTAGAGATGTAGATAAATTGTTGGTCCATAGCCTCCAGTTGTTATACGTAGCTAGGAACGTGAAGCCAGTCCCTTGGTCACCTCTTATGTATTTACTGAATATTAAGTATGCGTTCTTACGTTTGTACAGTGTTTTATATTTCGCAATATTTTTAACTAATCTAGGACTACGTTCTCTAAACAAGGTGATAATTTATTTCAAAGAGAACATACCAATTATAGACTTATTCTGTTTTTACATATTATCCTTAATAATGATATAGGTACCTACATCTACTGCTTAGAACTCCAGCTCTGCTTAGGATTACATTTTCAGATTTTAATTATCCACACTAATATTATAAATGCGAAAGTAACTCTGTCTGTCTGTCTGTCTGTCTGTCTGTCTGCTACGCTTTCACGGCCAAACCGCTGAACCGATCTTTATGAAACTTGGCACAGAGATTGCTAGCATACCGAGAATGGACATAGGCTACTTTTTATCACCATTCGAGGGTCTGGAGTACAGATGTAGACCACCAGGTATACCACCAGGAGCCCAGCTAAACTATTAGAGATACAGGCATGGTTCTAAAACAAAAGTTGTTCAGTATGATGGGCCGCTTCTTTTCACAAGTACATTGAGGATCTGGAGTACCTTATGTAGACCACCAGGTATACCATCAGGAGCCCAGCTAAACTATTAGAGATACAGGCATGGTTCTAAAACAAAAGTTGTTCAGTATAATGGGCCGTTTCTTTTCACAAGGACATTGAGGATCTGGAGTACCTTATGCAGACCACCAGGTGTACCATCAGGAGCCCACCTAAACTATTAGAGATACAGAAATGGTTCCAAAACAAAAGTTGTTCAGTATGATGGGCCACTTCTTTTCACAAGTACATTGAGGATCTGGAGTACCTTATGTAGACCACCAGGTATACCATCAGGAGCCCATCTATACTATTAGAGATACAGGCATGGTTCTAAAACAAAAGTTGTTCAGTATAATGGGCCGTTTCCTTTCACAAGGACATTGAGGATCTGGAGTACCTTATGCAGACCACCAGGTGTACCATCAGGAACCCACCTTAACTATCAGAGATACAGAAATGTTTCCTAAACAAAAGTTGTTTAGTATGATGGGCTGCTTCTTTTCACAAGGACATTGAGGATCTGGAGTACAATATGTAGACCACCAGGTGTACCATCAGGTGCCTACCTAAACTATTAGAGATACAGGCATGGTTCTAAAACAAAAGTTGTTCAGTATGATGGGCTGCTTCTTTTCACAAGGACATTGAGGATCTGGAGTACCTTATGTAGACCACCACGTATACCTACCATCAGGAGCACAGCTAAACTATTAGAGATACAGGCATGGTTCTAAAACAAAAGTTGTTCAGTATGATAGGCCGCTTCTTTACACAAGGACATTGAGGATCTGGAGTACCTTATGTAGACCACCAGGTATACCATCAGGGGCACACCTAAACTATCAGAGATACAGAAATGGTTCCAAAATAAAAGTTGTTTAGTATGATGGGCTGCTTCTTTTCACAAGGACATAGAGGATCTGGAGTACATTATGTAGACCACCAGGTGTACCATCAGGAGCCTAGCTAAACTATTAGAGATACAGGCATGATCTACTGACTTTTGTATTCAATGGTTATAAATATTTATCTCTCAGGGCAGTACACCGGATAGAAAATTTTTGAATTGTCCCTTTAACAACATAAGCAAGCAAGTCATCTTTAAACAGTAGAGATAAGAACTGTTCTAATATCACTGTCATACTTACTATGAATATACCTCTACATATCTACTTTAGAACCTGTGCCAAAAAAACTATCTAACGCGGACGAAGTCGCGGGTAAAAGCTAGTCCACACTTCCACACTAATATTATAAATGCGAAAGTAACTCTGTCTGTCTGTCTGTCTGTCTGTCTGTCTGCTACGCTTTCACGGCCAAACCGCTGAACCGATCTTTATGAAACTTGGCACAGAGATTGCTAGCATACCGAGAATGGACATAGGCTACTTTTTATCACCATTCGAGGGTCTGGAGTACAGATGTAGACCACCAGGTATACCACCAGGAGCCCAGCTAAACTATTAGAGATACAGGCATGGTTCTAAAACAAAAGTTGTTCAGTATGATGGGCCGCTTCTTTTCACAAGTACATTGAGGATCTGGAGTACCTTATGTAGACCACCAGGTATACCATCAGGAGCCCAGCTAAACTATTAGAGATACAGGCATGGTTCTAAAACAAAAGTTGTTCAGTATAATGGGCCGTTTCTTTTCACAAGGACATTGAGGATCTGGAGTACCTTATGCAGACCACCAGGTGTACCATCAGGAGCCCACCTAAACTATTAGAGATACAGAAATGGTTCCAAATCAAAAGTTGTTTAGTATGATGGGCTGCTTCTTTTCACAAGGACATTGAGGATCTGGAGTACATTATGTAGACCACCAGGTGTACCATCAGGAGCCTACCTAAACTATTAGAGATACAGGCATGGTTCTAAAACAAAAGTTGTTCAGTATGATGGGCCACTTCTTTTCACAAGTACATTGAGGATCTGGAGTACCTTATGTAGACCACCAGGTATACCATCAGGAGCCCATCTATACTATTAGAGATACAGGCATGGTTCTAAAACAAAAGTTGTTCAGTATAATGGGCCGTTTCCTTTCACAAGGACATTGAGGATCTGGAGTACCTTATGCAGACCACCAGGTGTACCATCAGGAACCCACCTTAACTATCAGAGATACAGAAATGTTTCCTAAACAAAAGTTGTTTAGTATGATGGGCTGCTTCTTTTCACAAGGACATTGAGGATCTGGAGTACAATATGTAGACCACCAGGTGTACCATCAGGTGCCTACCTAAACTATTAGAGATACAGGCATGGTTCTAAAACAAAAGTTGTTCAGTATGATGGGCTGCTTCTTTTCACAAGGACATTGAGGATCTGGAGTACCTTATGTAGACCACCACGTATACCTACCATCAGGAGCACAGCTAAACTATTAGAGATACAGGCATGGTTCTAAAACAAAAGTTGTTCAGTATGATAGGCCGCTTCTTTACACAAGGACATTGAGGATCTGGAGTACCTTATGTAGACCACCAGGTATACCATCAGGGGCACACCTAAACTATCAGAGATACAGAAATGGTTCCAAAATAAAAGTTGTTTAGTATGATGGGCTGCTTCTTTTCACAAGGACATAGAGGATCTGGAGTACATTATGTAGACCACCAGGTGTACCATCAGGAGCCTAGCTAAACTATTAGAGATACAGGCATGATCTACTGACTTTTGTATTCAATGGTTATAAATATTTATCTCTCAGGGCAGTACACCGGATAGAAAATTTTTGAATTGTCCCTTTAACAACATAAGCAAGCAAGTCATCTTTAAACAGTAGAGATAAGAACTGTTCTAATATCACTGTCATACTTACTATGAATATACCTCTACATATCTACTTTAGAACCTGTGCCAAAAAAACTATCTAACGCGGACGAAGTCGCGGGTAAAAGCTAGTTTAGAATAAAATTTCTTCTTCGTGTCCAGTTCTATATAATTTTTTGTCAAAATTTTGTAAAGACCACGGCACTCCTAGTTGCCGTATCCTTCCTGCTATTGTTTGAGATGGGTCTCCACCGTCTCCACAGTCTCAATTGGTCGTTTTATCCATGAAGCCTCATTTGCCGTGTTCACCCTGCAGTGGCCAACTTGACCGATGGTGTGATGAACCCCACAGCAGCCGGCCAACGGGAGCACCATAATTGGTCCCTGGCTTGCGGCGCATTGTCTGTAGCAGATGTATTCCTCATAAGCTTTTTCGGGTTTTCAAACGAGCGCAAGACATTAAGTAGTTGTCCAGTGGGTGTCGAGTGTCGGTTTCTTGCTTCTGTTACTCCAATGCACAAGCTACTTCTCACTGGGTGTCTGGTGCCGATATGTCTGCTTAAGGTTACAGCATATTCAGAGGAATAGGTTTGAGGTTCTAGAATAAATAAAGTATCGTAAATCGTTATAGTAAACCGTGGGTGTGACAATATTAGCTAAGTAACAAACACAGATATTATGCATCTAAACTTTAAAAAAATCGCAATGATTTCTGGGAACTGCAACGAATGCATAAATAAACCTAGCATAGGAACGATTTTATTGGCGACTGAAAATAGTAAAAATCGTAGTAGGACTCAAGTATTTGTTAGTACCTTAACCAAATGCATTTGTACAGTTTATCATCTTCTTCTGCAAAAAATATAATTTGATGTCTTCTCGGGCCGGCTGGAACATTAGCTAGCCCAAAGCTAGCGGGTTTTTCCAGAAAAAAACAGCTATTCACTCGATTCTTCTTTATTATCATCATTTGTGAAAATTACTTTCCTTTTGTTTGTTTTGATATTTTGTTTACATTTTACATATTGAATGACCGGAATGAACGATATTTGAAACATTAGGCTAAAATGTTTTCTGTTTCTTCTGTTGCCATAAAAACTGAAGGGGATAGAGTAACCAATTTGGTTCAGATACTGGCCAGAATCTCAGAATAGGGCCATATCTCGTTTTTGACATTATCAGCTGATTATGATTGATATTTAGCCGCTCGCATGTGCGGTTTATAGCTTACAATATGATCCTACATTGCTGGCTCTAAAGAAACCGAGTGTGATTTTGGTAACAAAATCCGTAATGTATAAGGCCAAAAGCGTAACCGAAGCCAGAACCGCCATATCTCGTTCGATATATGGCCTCAGATTCGGCCCCCTGGCCAGCCCCGAGGCAGTGCCTTTATTTTTATTTTTCATCCCGCCCGAGCCGGTGTTCTATTAGGACAATACAAAATTGTTATAAGAAAATAAAATTGCGTTATGCAAATTTCTTTTTTTTACAATGACTAATCATGACGTCAATAAGTGATAATACTATCTTACATTGAAAATAAAAAGTTTCTTGGGAAAAGTTGCTCCTTATAACCAGCCAGTGATGAATTTTCGATATCGGTCACTAATTAAACGCCTATAGATGTAAAAATATTAGCTGCAAATATTCCAAGGAATTTACTTCCTATAGAAATTGACGCGGTCGACTGAAACATTTTGTATGGGAGGTCCAATTGCTTTTTACTTTTTTTCCTTGGGGAAAGCTTTTTAGTTTTAAGGACTGGTTCACCCTTTAAAATATTTGTAGTTAATATTTTTACAGCCCGTACCTAACTATGTACCAATTTTAATTTCCAGTAAAAATTTTAAAACTCTTTTTAATTAATTCTAGTACTAAGTGACTTTCCTTACGAGAATTTATTTTCATAAAGCAGTATTGTATCCATTAATCTTAATATTTTTACGAATATTACTTTTCATCAGGTATTATAATATCTCAATACTTTTGAAGTAGGTACTTTACGTACTTACTGTTTATAATATTTTATTGTTGTTATAATTAATTATTTATATGTTTGTGAAACAAACTGTCCTAAAATCATTAATTACATTATATGTTAAGCTATAAATCATGAATAATATTTACTTGTCATTAGTTAAGGTTTGATTCATAAAATAAAATGTTTAATTCTTAAAATGGTCATTTTTATTTCATAGGAACTTAATTCAACTAATTAAAATTAACATAGGGTACGTATTTTATGATAACTACATTTTATGCCAGTAAAGCAGAATCTGACATAGAAACTTCTAGCACGTTCACACGATGCCAATATGGGCAGGGATATAGTATAGGACGTGGGCAGCGCGAGTAAACAGGTTACTCGCGCTGCTACTCGTCATGCCGCTGCCACTTCCCGTGCTCCCGCGAGTGTCGGCTTTTTGTGCGCGAGTCAAAGGAACGACAGCACGAAGACTAACGCTTGTGGATGTATTGCTATCTCGCTCACTCATATTGGTGCGAGAAGACTATAACCACAGATTAATAATAAGTTACTAACGTAACTATAACGGCAGCGTGTGAACACATACTCGCGTTGATACTTCTGTGGAAGTATTTCGAGCAATATTCGCGACAGTGGCAGGTGCAAGTGCATGATGTGAACGTGCTATTATACAGATAAAATGAAATTAACTCTTATTTTCTATTTAAACAGTGTACAGGCAGGCAACAGGCAAAGGTCTGAAAACCATACAGCCTCGTCTTCAGTCAGTTCACTCTTCGTAATTGCTAAACTACTCATGGGAACACGATAGTGACACTCGCGTTCAAATGCTCACAGAACTTTACACGGGAATATCAAGACAAATCGAACAATTTCCCTTTATTTCTCACTTTCACTTCTGCCGACACATTACTAATTTGATCTCACCACATTTACACACACAACAGTTTAGAAAAGTAAGAAATATGTAGTTTCCGGGTCAATACACTTAAAAAAAAATTGTGGTAAGAGCGTTTACTGTTTTGTATTTTAGATTGTAAAAATCATGTATGGAGATCATGTTACAAAAGTTACGTCTACAACCTGTCGTTTCCCGCGCAAAACTCTTATTTCGCTAAAAACAGTGCTAATGGCGTTTCCATATTGTGTGATTTCGCCAGTCTCAAGTTTAGTAAACGATTACAAATATAAATAAACTAGCAGCCCGCCCAGCGGTTTCACCCGCCGCTAACAATTTCCCCCCGGGAAAAAGACAGTTTAATATAGCCTATGTTCATCAGGGATAATGTAGGATTCTAAAAATCTTGACTTCAATTTGAAACAAATATCGTTTTCGGATGGTGGTGGCGTAAAGTTACATGCCGTGTGATTAACCTGGCCAGCCCTATGGCAGTGCCTATATTTTTATTTTTTTTTATCCCGCCCGAGCCGTTTTTCTATTAGATCATAACAAAATTGTGTGATACAAATTTCTCTTTTTAGAATGACGGTTCATGACGTCAATAAGTGATAATACTATCCTACATTGAATTAAAAAATTCAATTTCAATTAACGGTAAAAAAATAATATTTAAATCGGTCCAGTAGTTTCGGAGCCTTTTCAATTCAAACAAACAACAAAAAAAAAACTGTTTCTAATATAAGTGTAGATTATATTATTATTATTTTAGTGTGATGCCGGCTAAGAATAGCATCACCCCATTTCTTTCCCGTGGGAGTCGTAGGAGGCGACTAAGGGACTTGACGGTGTGTATTGCAATTTTAGGCGAAGGGCTGACAACCTGTCACTATGGCGATACACAATTTTCCGAATGACCCTCAAACATATGTCAGACGTGGCGTAAATGTCCGTTTTTGCGGCCGTTTACGCTCTGCCTACCCCGCAAGGGATAATAGGCGTGATATGTGTATGTATGTATTATTTTAGTGTAGATTTTTTTATGCAATATTTAATGTTTTTTGTCGTCTTTTTTATACCGAGTAACGGACAGCTTTTCGAATACTGTTAGGGTGCATGAAACATAAAACTGGACAACTTTCCCTAAGAAACAGGAAATGCCAAAAAATGACCTCCCATACAAAATCACAATCAGCTGACTGCATTCACTATGGGAAGTCAGTTTTTTTACGTTTCCTGAGATATGTTCTTAGGGGAAAGTTGTTCAGTTTCATGGTCTGCATGTACCCTATCGGTATTCGGAGGGCTATCTCTTACACCCTTTAATACAGTAATGATTAAATGTAATCATTACACTTGTAGCGGCGCGGATTACAAATAAATATGAAGCGCGCGCCGCACACAGAATGCGCTGCCTTCGCTGGATGCATCTACTGCTGACGAGGCGACAACGACAACGCTGCCTGCACAATGTAAACACGTCGCGTCATACTCGTCATAGAAGATTAGCCAATCAGAAGTCAAGACCTAAAACGCGGTTACGAAGTTTGTCGAAGACTTAGTATAAATACTAAATCCACGACCTACCAGTTGGGCCGCGGTTCCCGAGCTGAACACCTCGCTCGGCGGGAATTCCCCTTTTTCAATCATGCAGCATTGAGCCTACTGGCTAACACCTCTCTCCTCAATCATCCTTACACTGGTGACCCCCAACTTTGGACACGCAACCTTCTTCGAGAAATGGAGTCCATGCATCACAACTTCGTAAGCAACCACAACCTGCGTCATCAGCGGCTACTCATCGCAAGTCCTAGCGTCGAGACCTCGGAATGAACCTGCCCGCTTCCTGGTCACTCTCCGGCAGCAACTACTCGTCTCCATAACTCCCGACGCACCGAGGACCTGGAGACTGCATCGGCTCGGCTGTCAGAGTTGCGCTACACTCCAGCCAGACTGCCTGCCGCCATTGGACTTCGAGATGACACCGCATCGAAAAGACGTCAATACCCCATGCCAATAACTAGACTGTATCGACCTTCGGTCTAGGGGGGGAGTACTGTAGCGGCGCGGATTGCAAATAAATATAAAGCGCGCGCCGCACACAGAATGCGCTGACTTCGCTGGATGCATCTACTGCTGACGAGGCGACAACGACAACGCTGCCTGCACAATGTAAACACGACGCGTCATACTCGTCATAGAAGATTAGCCAATCAGAAGTCAAGACCTAAAACGAGGTTACGAAGTTTGTCGAAGACTTAGTATAAATACAAAATCCACGACCTACCAGTTGGGCCGCGGTCCCCGAGCTGAACACCTCGCTCGGCGGGAATTCCCCTTTTCCATCAAGAAGCATTGAGCCTACTGGCTATACACCTCTTCATCAACCATCCTTATACACTGGTACGAATAATGTGGCGTAGTTTGTAAATTTTTACATGCAAAAGTAGTTATTGTGGCATAACTGTAATAGTTAGACATATGGTATCGCGGACATTATTATAGATATTGATGTCCTCTATAAAACTGTAGTACATCACTTTGCTCTATTGTCAATAATTTCCACAGCGTACGCGATATAAGATATTTTTTTGGTACATTTTTCACACGTTGGGTTACATTATCGAAATTTTCACGCGGATCCCTATTTTTTTCTCGTATAAAATATAGCCTATGTTCATCAGGAATAATGTAGGATTCTAATGGTAAAAGAATTTTTAAAATCGGGCCAGTAGTTTCGGAGCCTATTCGATGCAAACAAACAAACAAATAATCAAATCTTTCCTCTTTATAATATTAAAATATAGCCTATGTTCATCAGGAATAATGTAGGATTCTAATGGTAAAAGAATTTTTAAAATCGGGCCAGTAGTTTCGGAGCCTATTCGATGCAAACAAACAAACAAACAATCAAATCTTTCCTCTTTATAATATTAGTGTAGATGTAGATTGGCGAGTGCGCCAGTGTCAGTAGCTGCCAGGTGATGGCTCCTGTAGTGTGTGTGATAGTATCATCAACAGACAGACTCAACTGTATATGTAGGTATAACTTTGGACGCCTCGCTCCAAAGAGGGCCACATATTGATAAATTGTCGAAGAGTTTAGCAGCATACGTAGTTTAAACGATAAACGCCAACGCTGTGTCAAGAGGGATGCACGCGCTGTAATTAGATTCAAGAGCATAGAACAACTAGTAAATACAAGAGTAGCGCTGGGTGACGCGGGTCGACGTCCGATGTAGACACTGCCAGACTAGTTTACTTTAGTTACTTCCATAGTTTAATGTCTTATGGTTTCCTATTATGGGGCCATGCTGGACGTGAACAACATATTTGTTCAGCAGAAACGGGCTGTTCGTTCAATTTATCAATGAGGGCATCGAGCTCCTTTAGGCAAAGTTTTAAAGAAATCAACCAAGTAAAGAACCTAAGCAAATATTTTAAGAGCAAATTGTATTGTACACGCTTTCTAGCAAACATCCTTAAATATCCAAGACTTAACCTTAAATAAATTTAAACCAGTAATGGAACAAAAATTTAACAGGAAAGGCTATTTATTATGTAATATTAGATTATATCCAAGATAAATCTCCATGGGTGTAATTTCAAATTTTCAAAGTTAATTTTTTATAGGACGAACAGGTAACCCGCCGTTTGATGCCGGCTTAGAATAGCATCACCCCATTTCTTTCCCGTGGGAGTCGTAAGAGGCGACTATAAGGGACTCGAGGGTATGTGTTGCAATTTTAGGCGATGGGCTGCCAACCTGTCACTATGGCGATGCACAATTTTCCGAATGACCCTCAAATATTTGTCAGATGTGGCGTTAATGTCCGTTTTTTGCGGCTGTTTACTCTCTGCCTACCCCGCAAGGGATTATAGGCGTGATATGTGTATGTATGTACGATCAGGTAGATTACCTTCTGCACTTTTTAAAAATGATTTTCTTATTTCAGCGTAGCCATTTTTGGGCTATACATATTCATTTATTTCCAAAATAAGCTAAGGTAGCTAAGGGCATAGAAATATTGTTAATTTAGAGCAGGAGAACTTCTAAAAGGAGACCGAGCAGGAAAGTATGGAAACAATACCCAGAGCGAACAGATATAGGATGATGTTTAAAATAAAGAGATAATTATAAAAATCATTTTGATAAAATTTCAATTTGATATTCGATGGCTAAATGTGTGATTTTGCTATTTGATTTCGTCAGGTTCATGGAAAATAAAGTAAAATAATAGACTGATTATATTATATAATTAATAATGTAATTGTATTCACATATACTTAAAAAGTGTAATGAAAAGTCATTGTTGTAGTAATAAAGTAAAAAAAACTCAGTTTGATTGAAGCAAGTTGATTTTAAGAAATATACCTATCATTAAAATATATGTCTATCAAAAAGTACCCAAGTCAGGTTTACATTATTTAAGCTCATGAACAAGCCTTCTTGATAGAATTATTATTCGATATTGCCTTGTTTAATTATTAAATGTACAAAGATAATTATTAGATACTTATTGCAGATTGTTTTAAATTGCCTTAAAAAATCAAATAGCAGAATCACACGTTTAGCCATCGAATATCAAATTGATATTCTATCAAAATTATTTTTATAAACAACCCTTTATTTTAAACATCATCCTATATCTGTTCGCACTGGGTACGTTTCGCTCGGTCTCCTTTAAAAGACGCCGTCATTGACATATGAAGCCTTCGTACCCGCGCAAAATAATATTGGACATGATGCTGATAGGGCTGTTTACGAGTTTTGCGCGGGAAACGAGAGGTTTCAGTAACTTTTATTTCAGTATATTTGTTTTTCATCGATATTATCGTGTTAGCTGAGATTAACTTAATAATGTACCGGCAGTGAAGAACAATTTAATGAACGAGAGAAATAAAGGGAAATAGTTCGATTTGACTTGTTATTCCTGTACTAGCTGTTGCCCGCAACTTCGTACGCATGGTGTAGTGACTTGTGAGTTAGTGAAGTTGATGTATGCATATTGTTTAATATTAATATCATGTTTGTATAAAGTTTTTTCTCCTTAAGATGTGCAATGAATAGGTACTGGTTAACTTGTTTTTCGGTTAGGTACTTGATTTTGATACTATGGACATCAGCTACAAAACATCATTATAAACTACTTTGGTAGTTTTACCATCGGGTGCTAAAACGTAAAAATTTTCAGGAGAACTGACTCGAGAGCAAGCGACATATAGCTGCCCGTGTGATAAACAGGGAATCGTAAGACCTACGCCTGCGGCTTTCAGCGTCTGTCCTTGCGATTTGTTTACAGTCATTGCAAAGAAAACGCTGACGGGAAACTGAATGCCCTGAAATTGAAATAAAAAGTTGTTGGGAATGAGTGGTATACGCGCCACAACCAGTGAAAATATCCGCCTCGAATACATTCATCTTTAAGCTTAAGATCTTCAGTCTGGTTCCATTGCACAGCTTTGGCGGAGTGAGATTGCAAAGAAGCATGAAAGGAACACCAAGTTTAAGTACTATTTGGTGTGCAGAAAGACCATTCGCACTCAAGGAGTTTAGGAATTCTATTAGGTAGTTAGTGGCTTTGTCTTGATTCATAACAGTGGTAATTGACGCGTATACCACCATATCCCCAGTGATTTGTGACATAATGGTATGGTTTATTGAAGCAGTCTGATCATTTTTGGGTGCAAAAATAGCTCTTCCACGTAGCTACGAATCTTTCTTTTGAAGGAAAGAAGGCTCGCCATACACAGAAGAAATGATTCTCTTTAGACCAGAAACTATTTGGCAAAGCGTTTCAGGCAGACTTACTTGACCGTTATCCTCTGGTAAAGTACCTCTGCCGAGTTTTAATAAAGCTTGTGAAAACTCTTCAGCCCGTGGATTACCTCCGAGACGGGTTCGCATGATCACCGTCATGGTCAGCTTGTGAATTTGTGGCCAAAGAGCCGATGATTGTAGTGAGGCATTCACCTCATCAGCCCTGGTACCTTGAGTAACAACTGGAAGTGTTTGGCGAAAGTCACTGGAAAAAAGAACAGTGATATGGCCCATGGCCCTATTATCTCTGCGTATGTCTTTCAAAGTCCTATCCATAGCTTCTACCGTTTTTTGTTGGCCATCGTACACTCGTCACATAACTACCAGACAACAATATCAGAAAACCTTTGCCTTGTAACTATTACGTGATACAGCACATATTGGAGTATCGTTTGTGTCCAAATCGATTGGTATTTTGAAAGTTGTATGCGCCGTTTTCTCTCCTGGAAGCCGTGTGGCAGCGATACTTGAAGATACTACAGCAAGTGCAATCCTTCCTTGCCTTCTGATCTCTGCAAAAATGTTTAAGGCGAGTGTAACCGTGAACGACCTCGATAGTGGCGCCACTTCACAAAAAAAGATTTATCTTTAAAAAAACAATCTATCAGAATATCCGTTGCCCAAGTTTATACTTACATACTTATATCACGCCTATTATCTCTTGCAGGGTAGGCAGAGCGTAAATGTCTGACATATATTTGATGGTCATTCGGAAAATTGTGTATCGCCATGGTGACAGGTTGTCAGCCCATCGCCCATGTGAAAGTCCCTTAGTCGCCACTTACGACTCCCACGGAAAAGAAATGGGGTGATGCTATTGCAAGCCGGCATCACACGGCATAGTTTACAATACTATATTATTATTTTTTTAGTAAACCTGCCGTCCGGGGTGTTCTTCTCGACGGCCGCGCAGCGGCCGGCGGGGAAACGCCTTCGGGGCTGGGCCCCATGGGCGTGGGGTCAAAACGCCACCTGCGACTACAGGTGGGGCGATGGGTGGTCGCTCAGGTGAGCGACGGCGGTTGTCCTTGAGCAGGTGGAATTTCACGCCGCGGCGAGGTCGTACCAGCCGGGTGATTCCCCATTGGGGGAGGCCCAGCTAGTGCCCATCAGCCAGCGGCGGCTCGTTCCTCCTGATGGGTCATGTCCGGTTGGGAGCTGCCTCGTCCTTCTCGCGGAGGGGTTCCGAGGCAGCGGTCGAGTCCGATTTGGCGGCGAGTGCCGGGCTTCACTGGGAAGGTGCCCACAATCCTAACTACTCGACGAGGAGTAGTGGATGTGGACAGCATAACGGCCACGTCAGGCTGTGCTGGACAGCACCACCCTGAGCAGCCTATCTGGGTCCTAGAGCCTCCAGTTCGCCCATGGCGGCAACGACCTCGCCGTAGGACGAGATCAGCTGCTGAAGGCTCTTGTTGACGATAAAGGTCGCGTCCGCCCCCGTGCGGAGTGCGACCTGGACCTCGGTGAGGGTCCTGATTGCCTTGATCAGGACCTTTCTATCCTCTTCTAGGATGGCTGCTCGTATGTTCTGCTGTCTAGGGGCCGGTTGGGGCTTCGGCTTCTCCCCCTGAGGAGTGCCCTGAGGGGTGCCGACCGCATCCAACAGACCCGTGGGTGGCTGTTGACGTAGCTGGCCCGGTGCTTCCACGTCCTGGGGAGGCGGGGGCGATGCTCGCCTCCTCCGCCTCCTCGGCTTCCGCTTTTGCGTCGCGCCGGAGGGGCCGTTGGCGGCCGCCATGAGAGATCCTGCCGCGTTAGTCTCTCCCTGCGGTGCCGCCTCTGTCCTCTTTGGCTCGACGGGTTTCGTGATGGGCGCTGTGCCCGCCCTCTTGTTCCGTACTTCACGGCGCAGTACGGGGCAGTCAAGGCTGTTTGCCGGGTGTGCGCCTCCACAGTTGGCGCATGTGGCAGGCTCCTCGCGTGGGCGTAGGCAGTCCCGGGCGGCGTGCTGTCCGCCGCACTTCACGCATGCCAGCTTGCGGTGGCAATGCCTGGAGCTGTGCCGGAACTGCTGGCATCGGTGGCACTGGGGTGCTCCTTGCTTGCCACGCCATCCCTCGATCTTCACGCCGGGCATGCACATCAGCTCTGTGATGTTGTAGATGCCCGGGGTGAGGTTTGGCGTGCGGGTAAGCTGGGCGAAGAAGATGCACCCTGGGCGTCCTCCACGTGCCTTGATCTGGCGCGCGTAGTCCACCTCGTAGCCCAGGGTGGTCAGCTCCTTCACGATGTCCTCGGGATCAGTGTCGACCGGGAGGCCTCGTATCGCGACCTTGAGTGGCCGCTCCTTCGGGGGTGCGTAGGCGAACCAGGAGATTCCGGTCCCGGAGCCCTCAAGCGCAGTTAGGTAGCGCTGGTACACACGGAACTCCTGCTCGCTCTTCGCCAGGAATCTAAACCCTGTGGGCCCGTAGGGCCGCACGTTTGGCGCATGTCCAAGGTCTCCTTTTAGTTGGCCGAAGTGGTGGCTCCAGTTCGGGAGTAGGTCGACCACTATCGGCGGCGGCTTCTTTTTGCACCCCGTTAATTTTGTGGACGTGGGCGCAGGCGGCGGTGTCTTCTTGCCTGCATCCTGCCTGGGCTGGAAGGGTGCGGGCGACTTCGGGCGGGGGGAACGTTGCTGTGACGGCGTCGTCAAGGTCGATGCGTAAGTGGCAGGCGGCTGTTGCCCGCTCGCTGTTGACGTTGAGCTGTCTAGCAAGGGCATGGACAGCGGCGGCGTGACCCTCGTGGCCGGAACCGTGCGGGTCCTCGGCGGGGTTGGTGAGGTGGAGGAGGAAGAACCCCCCCCGTATCCATAAACGCGCTTCTCAGCACGTTTCGGTTGTTGTTGTCCCTGCATGACTGCGGCACTCTCCCTAAGGGCGTCTAGGGCCGAGTACCGAGCAGCGGCACGTTGGAGGGCAGCGAGGTCCTGCTGCTTTTTGTCCCTCGGCTCACGCTGGGTCGGCGGAGACAGCAAGGGGGTGGGCAGCGGTGGCAGTGGAGGAGCAGCCGCGAAGGCAGCGGTGATCGCTGCTGCGACGGCCGTAGGTGGCGAGTTAGTAGGGGCCGGATGGTCCACGGGTGTACCCGGCGTGGACGGCGTCGAGGTAGTACGTGATGGTGCCAGTGACTCGATCACACGTTGCAGTGCCACTTGGGGGTTCGTTCGCACGAACACCCGCGAGCGGCGCGAGCGAGGTTGGCGCTGGTGGCCTGTGATAGGCATCTTGGTGGGTGGCTGTGGCTTGAGCCTGGTCCGAAGCGTAGCCTGCCCTCGGGGCGCAAAACCCTGGAGCGCCCCCCCGGTGAGACCCGCTGGTGGGAGGCCGGGGTTACGGGCGCTCAACAGAGCCCTGCGTGACTACCGAGGGTAGGCAGGAGCGATGCGTACGTTTTTGTGAGGGTACCTAGTTAATCCCAGAGTACCCCCACAGACGAGACACAAAAAACTTCCGAACGCGTAAATGTGGGTAGTTTGAGAACCACCTCACACGACTAGGCAGCTAATCCTAAACCTAAACTTTTGGAGAAAACATTTCATTAGCGGGTTTCACAAAACTAACAGCGACATCTATGAAGTAATTTTAAACAAATTTTACTCTAACATTTTTGATTCTAACTAATGAAGGTATTTATATTTTTTTAGGTTCCGTACATCAAAAAGAAACGTACAAAAAAACGGAACCCTTATACGATCAGTTTGTTGTCCGTCCGTCCGTCCATCCATCTCGTAAGACGCTTTATCTCGGGAAAGCGCAGAGATATCGAGTAAAAATAAAAACTATATTGGTAAATAGGTTTTAGGCTGCAATATGGAACCCTTATAGGTTCACTCACTTTGTTGTCCATTTGTCTGTCTTTCAAGACTCACTATCTCGGTTACACGTAGAGATGTCGAGTTAAAATTAAAAGTATTATAACCTTTAACCACAGAATATATAATACTCTTTAACTCAGGCCAACGGCCTCTTGTAGACATTTCATTAGCTGGTTTCACAAAACTAACAGCGACATCTATGAAGTAATTTTAAACAAATTTTACTCTAACATTTTTGATTCTAACTAATGAAGGTATTTATATTTTTTTAGGTTCCGTACATCAAAAAGAAACGTACAAAAAAACGGAACCCTTATACGATCAGTTTGTTGTCCGTCCGTCCGTCCATCCATCTCGTAAGACGCTTTATCTCGGGAAAGCGCAGAGATATCGAGTTAAAATAAAAACTATATTGGTAAATAGGTTTTAGGCTGCAATATGGAACCCTTATAGGTTCACTCACTTTGTTGTCCATTTGTCTGTCTTTCAAGACTCACTATCTCGGTTACACGTAGAGATGTCGAGTTAAAATTAAAAGTATTATAACCTTTAACCACAGAATATATAATACTCTTTAACTCAGGCCAACGGCCTCTTGTAGACATTTCATTAGCTGGTTTCACAAAACTAACAGCGACATCTATGAAGTAATTTTAAACAAATTTTACTCTAACATTTTTGATTCTAACTAATGAAGGTATTTATATTTTTTTAGGTTCCGTACATCAAAAAGAAACGTACAAAAAAACGGAACCCTTATACGATCAGTTTGTTGTCCGTCCGTCCGTCCATCCATCTCGTAAGACGCTTTATCTCGGGAAAGCGCAGAGATATCGAGTTAAAATAAAAACTATATTGGTAAATAGGTTTTAGGCTGCAATATGGAACCCTTATAGGTTCACTCACTTTGTTGTCCATTTGTCTGTCTTTCAAGACTCACTATCTCGGTTACACGTAGAGATGTCGAGTTAAAATTAAAAGTATTATAACCTTTAACTCAGGCCAACGGCCTCTTGTAGTGGTAAAAAAATTTACTAATTTTACCCGAATCATAATTTGTCTTCGCAATAAAACAATTTTCAACGGATTTAAGTTGTGTTTATTTTGGATTTCACAATTCCTACGTTTCCACAATAAACACAACTTAAATCCGTTTAAAATTGTTTTATTGTGATGAGTAATAGTTGTGCAAACTCAAGAAGATATCACAATTCATCTGTCTTCCATCACATACCTTGACCATGACCAAAGGTCAAAGTAAAAGTCCGAAACATTTCTGTAATAGTTAGAACGGCCCGCATATATGTCAGACGTGGCGATAGCGATAAAATACTTACGGCCGTTGACGCTCAACCTACCCCGCAAGGATTGTGCCTTTATTTTTATTTTTATTTTTTTATCCCGCCCGAGCCGGTTTTCTATTAGGACAATACAAAATTGTTATAAAAAGAAGAATATTGCGTTATGCAAATTTCTTATTTTTACAATGACCGATCATGACGTCAATAAGTGATAATGCTATCCTACATTGAATAAAGTTATTTCATTTTCATTAAATGTGTGATTGTTTGTTTTTTGTTTGGTTAGGTCGTTTCACGGGGTCGTTTAGAAGTTCAGATCGTATGTCAGTCAATACGTGGTCAATACCGCGTTTTACAAAACTAACAGCGACATCTATATTATTTTTTAGGAAAAAAATTCGGAACTCGCTTTGCGGAACCAGTTACTGTGTTTTACCATGGGAATGAAAGATTTTTTCGAGGTAAAAAGTATCCTAGATGTTGACCCGGGTTATAAGCTACCACAGTATAAAATTTTGTAGAAATCTGTGCAGTAGTTTTTACGTGAAAGAATAACAAACATACCGACAGACAAACAGACAAACAGACAAAAATCAATTTTACTTCTGTTTTGATGTCTGTATCTTGAACACAATTAGAAGCAAAAACCCTTTTTTGAATCTATTTCATGTACAGAATTGGTTTCGTTTCTGTTTATAAAAAGAAGAATATTGCGTTATGCAAATTTCTTATTTTTACAATGACCGATCATGACGTCAATAAGTGATAATGCTATCCTACATTGAATAAAGTTATTTCATTTTCATTAAATGTGTGATTGTTTGTTTTTTGTTTGGTTAGGTCGTTTCACGGGGTCGTTTAGAAGTTCAGATCGTATGTCAGTCAATACGTGGTCAATACCGCGTTTTACAAAACTAACAGCGACATCTATATTATTTTTTAGGAAAAAAATTCGGAACTCGCTTTGCGGAACCAGTTACTGTGTTTTACCATGGGAATGAAAGATTTTTTCGAGGTAAAAAGTATCCTAGATGTTGACCCGGGTTATAAGCTACCACAGTATAAAATTTTGTAGAAATCTGTGCAGTAGTTTTTACGTGAAAGAATAACAAACATACCGACAGACAAACAGACAAACAGACAAAAATCAATTTTACTTCTGTTTTGATGTCTGTATCTTGAACACAATTAGAAGCAAAAACCCTTTTTTGAATCTATTTCATGTACAGAATTGGTTTCGTTTCTGTTTATAAAAAGAAGAATATTGCGTTATGCAAATTTCTTATTTTTACAATGACCGATCATGACGTCAATAAGTGATAATGCTATCCTACATTGAATAAAGTTATTTCATTTTCATTAAATGTGTGATTGTTTGTTTTTTGTTTGGTTAGGTCGTTTCACGGGGTCGTTTAGAAGTTCAGATCGTATGTCAGTCAATACGTGGTCAATACCGCGTTTTACAAAACTAACAGCGACATCTATATTATTTTTTAGGAAAAAAATTCGGAACTCGCTTTGCGGAACCAGTTACTGTGTTTTACCATGGGAATGAAAGTTTTTTCGAGGTAAAAAGTATCCTAGATGTTGACCCGGGTTATAAGCTACCACAGTATAAAATTTTGTAGAAATCTGTGCAGTAGTTTTTACGTGAAAGAATAACAAACATACCGACAGACAAACAGACAAACAGACAAAAATCAATTTTACTTCTGTTTTGATGTCTGTATCTTGAACACAATTAGAAGCAAAAACCCTTTTTTGAATCTATTTCATGTACAGAATTGGTTTCGTTTCTGTTTTATTATATGTATAGAAGATATATATAGATAAAGTTCTGTGAGCATTGGAACGCAAGCGTCACTATCGCGTTCCCATGAGTCGGTTAGGATTTAGTTTAAGACCTATGTTTAGCGCCAACGCTCCGTTTAGCGGGCTGCCTGTGTGGCATTTATGCGTCCGAATGTAGATGGCGCATCGTGCCCAAGTAGCTATATTACGGCGAGTAGTCATCGTGTTCGGACGGGTCGCGCCTGCGTCGCGTGTTGGGCGACCCGCGTCACGCAGCGCGCTGCTTAAGTATTTTGCCGAATCTAGCCTGCTTGACGATGGTTTGACGCTTTTTTTTAATTACTAGGCTGTATGGTATTAAGACCTTGGCCTGTCCAATGGAGAAAAAAAGGGCAGGTTACACCACACAATTTATAGCGTGAATAAGCGCTTTATCACAGATCACTTCTGACATTTGACTCTTTTTGTGACTCAACTCACTCAACTATCACCCCACACAGCACAAGCCAAAAAAACAAAATAATGAAAAATAATAACACACGGCGTATCGAACCAAGCTATCATCGATCATCATAATCGATTGTCATCTCATCGATTATACAAATCGATTAACGAAATTTTTGAACGCATCCTTGACGTAACACCGGGCGGTGCGGACTCTAGTTTGGCGGTTTGGCGCCTTTTTCTCTGTCTGACAGTCACAGTTGATTTTGTTGGTATATTGATATTTTGAGAAAAAGGGCGATAGGTGTTCTGTGGACGTTATACTATCTATAATCGTACATTAATGGTAAAACTATCTGGACACTATACGAGTGTGATTCATCAAACGCAAGTGCTAGTTTCTGTTTCCTCCGCGCCCGCTAACTTGCGCCCATCATTGACCCTACTGAAAAGGATACTCCAGCTGTGCCTTTTGTGCCTTCAAACTCATTTTCTCGTTTTGTTTTTTGATATTATTGTGTTTGATTTTTATTGGTTTTTGCATTATTAATATAATAATTATACTGTCGGTACTTCATTACCAAGTTCCGCTGCTGGTTAAAGTAACGGTGTAAATTAAAAAAAAGGAATTCGGACAAATATAGTAATGTGACATCATAACCTCTTCCAAAAGCATAAATGGCTAGTACAGCTACTGAGCCGGACAGCGAGCGACCTTTTTGACAATGCCAATGTTGCTTAAACTTTGGTTATCACAAGAACATTGAGGCTCACCGAAAAATACTCTTTTAAACTTTCAATTTACTTGTAAGTGCACATACATACCTACATACATCACTTATTATCACGGCTTCATCCCTATTTGGGTAGGCAGATCGTTATCAGCCATACCAAAATGGTTATTAGTGGCTATTGCCATATCCTATAAATAGTTGAGATCCATTTCAGTAAAATCATGAATCACTGTAGTGACAGGTTGTTAGTCCATCGCCTAAATTGCGAAATACATGTAACCCTTGGGTCTTTTAGTCACCTCCTATGACACCCATGGGCAAGAAATGGAGTAATGCTATTCTAAGCTGGCATCACACGGCATTATGTCTTACAAACACACACACATATCACTCCTATAACCCCTTGAGGGGTAGACAGAGCCCG
This sequence comes from Tuta absoluta, assembly GCA_027580185.1. NCBI lineage: Eukaryota > Metazoa > Arthropoda > Insecta > Lepidoptera > Gelechiidae > Tuta > Tuta absoluta. The sequence continues at coordinate 256,174 of JAQAHW010000107.1, read as the reverse complement.
AACAACCGCAAAAAACATTCATTTACGCCATATCTGACAAATATTTGAGGGTCATTTGGAAAATTGTGTATTGCCATAGTGACAGGTTGTCATCCCATTGCTCAAAATTGCAATACACACCCTCGAGTACCTTAGTCGCTTCCTACAACACCCACAGGAAAGAAAAGGAAATGATGCTATTCTAAGCCGGCATCAATCTGCATTCATTATGTCTTTTTAGATAATAGATCATATAATGTCTTTTCAGATGGCTCGGAACCCTAATAACAGACTGCCTCCAGAAATCTACAATGCATTATATGCGGATGTCATAGACAAGGAAGAAATTTGTCTGGGTAGCAGAGCAGACCAGTCCGATTCTGAAGAAATAGAATTCATTCTTGGGGAGGAGTGGCCCCAGTATGAGGATGATATGGATTTCCTTATGTAAGTGGTTTTACTTTATCCATACTTCACTACATAGTATAAAATAAAGTCGCTTCCCGTTTGGTGTCTCCTTATATCTTTAGAATTACCCAACGGATTTTGATGCGGTTTTTTTTATTAGATAGAGTAACTTGAGAGGAAGGTTTATAAGTATAATTTATTCCGGGAAATTGTCACATTTCCATGGGAAAACGGGTAGCCCAACTGGTAGTAAACTTTTGACCCCCTTTTGACACCTTTAAGGATTAAAATTTCAAAAATGCTGAAACACGTATTTAATTATTTTAAGTTAGGAGTCTAATCAGAAATTTTGAAACAGATCATATTTAAGATAAAAAACTTTTATACAAACTTTTAACCCCCTTTTCACCCATTTAAAGGATAAAATTTTAAAAATGCTGAAACACGTGTTTAATTATTTTAAGTTATTAGACTAATCACAAATTTTGAAACATATCGCATTCATTTAAAAAAACTTTCATTCATTTAAAAGAACTTTCATACAAACTTTAAACCCCCGTTTGACCCTATTAGACCTATTACGGGTTAAAATTTCAAATATGCTGAAACACGTGTTTAATTATTTTAAGTCATAAGTCTAATCACTTATTTTGAAACGGAACACACTTAAGACAACAAACTTTCATACAAACTTTCAACCCCCTTTTCATCCCTTGGGGGATTAAAAAAACAAACGAAATTTAAAGTAAAGTCGCTTCCCCTGTCTGTCCCTGTCTGTATGTTTGTTTGTATGCTTAAATCTTCAAAACCACTTAACAGATCTGGATAAGTTTTTTTAAAAGATAGAGTGACTCAAGAGGAAGGTTTTTATGTATGATTTATGTTGGGAGAAGGTCTGTTTCCCGTGGGAAATCAGTTAGCAGCGGGTGAAACCGCTGGGCGGGCCGCTAGTATATTATAAATCTGAGAGTTTGTGTGTGTGTATTTGTTACCTCTTCACACTCAGGCTTGACCCATTTGGATGAAATTTAAAACACAGGTAAAATATCACCTGGAATTACACATAGGCCACTTTTTACCGCAGGAAAACAACTAATACCACGGGAAAAAGAGTGGCAGCGGGTGAAACCACTGGGCGGAAATCTAGTTTTACATATTTTTGTATTAGTTTCTGAAACATTTATGTAACAAAGAAAAAGAGTTTTTATTCAGTAAATCAATTATAGTTTTTCGCTGGGGCTTCCCAAAAAGTAGTCAGGAGACACTTGTGATGAGAAAGCCTCGCTCTTCAACAAATTCAGTACAGCAAGATTACATCTAAATGTTTTTTTTACAAGCTTTTATTTGACTTGCCGTGTTTGTTTGTTAGTTTGTATGTGTCAAATCTTGGAAGCAAAATTTGCGCCACTTAACGACTTCCGAATGACCTAAAATTTACATGTAAATTGGGTGACAATGCAATATTATGATGTCAAAAAGCTGATATGATGATGGAGCCGGAAGGTGGTCATAGCATCTCAGAGATGTAACTACGTACCCCTATCGAGTTTGGGCTCGTTGGAATCGCCTTGCCAACCACTCGTCAAATAGTGCACTCAAATAAATAAAAGCTTGTATTAAAAAACTTTTTTTTACCCTCTTATTTGTTTTTGTTTTACCATAACTTAACTTTTCACTTGAAGTTGACACTTTATATTTTTCACAGACCAAGGAATTGTACTCCAGCTTTGCCGGTGATGGTGGATCATCACCCTGGATGTGTCAGAAGAGTAAGTATTTTTTATATACAAATTTATTTATTTTTGACATTATTTTACCAAATATTGACGAAAGATTTTTTGTTATCAGCGAGGAACCCATTGTGGCAATTCAACCACAGCAAGCAGAACGAGCGACTCCTAGTGCTCCTGCTCAGGCTCGTGTGGCCCAAAACGAATACTGGCGTGTAGATGACCGCTTTAATCTGATTTATTTGACTGATGAAGAATTGTGTGCAAGTTTGTTGCGAGTAATAGCGAGACAACCGGAAAGGCAGGGATTGAATGCTAGGAGAAATGCCAGACGAATGGCTGCAAATGATGAGGATGAGTATGGAGACGAGAGTGAGGACTTAGCGCTGTTTTCGGGTGATCCAGATACCCTCAACTTTGATTGGCTACCTATGGACACTTTTAGTGTAAGGGAGACTTTCGTTCCCGAGCAAAGGCCCTACGAAATCACGCACAAATCCTTGTAAGGATTTTGAACAATATTGGAATGAGTTCCTCGTGTCTCATATTGTCCGAGAGACAAATAAATATGCTGCAACCAACCGGAATGGTATGATACGAATGTTCACGAAATTTATACACTATTCGCATTCGTGATGATGAAGGGCATCGTCCGTTTGCCATCGACGAAAGCATGTTACTCGACAGCATAGCAACATTCTGATAGATTGTTTTTATGATGAATAATTTTTTTGTGGCGCCATCGCGAGGCCGTGCACGACTACACTCGCCGTAACTCATTTTCGGGGTTTTCAGTGGTTTTTTCAGCTTGCCCGTGCTTGGTTTATCGTGGATTGGAGTGTTTCATTGTGTTCGAGCAGTCTATCCCGCGGATTGTTGGCTGCGTCTCTTGTGGGACTCCTTTGTTTGAATTCGAGCGCGTGCTCGCCGCGTGGTTCTGAAAATCTTGTTTTCTGGTGGTGCATGTGACAGAAGGAGGTGCTGAAAACATCTAGACTGCTGGAAAGGTTCGGTGGAAGGTGTTTCCAGGCGCCGTGGTGCGGATTTCCTGAGAGAAATCGGGGTTATCTCGGGATCACGTCCAAACACGTGGTGCCTTTGAGGTTAGTTTTCGTTTTGCTCTCTTTGCGTAAATAAATAGATTTAAGTTTGAGTTTTGCATTTGGCGTCAATGTGTATATATAACTATCTTCTATAGTTATCTCGGTTTTAGGTCATATTTTGAAACCTAACCTAAAAATAGCCTTATAGGTTATCTTTAGGTTTGTTGCAACATACGGAGGAACTCCCGTTTGGACTATAAGCGGTTTGCTAAAGTGATTTAGTTCTAAGGCTTGTGCGTTTATTTGTTTTGTGTTTGGGGCAAGAGTATAGGAGTCACGTGGGTCGATCGTGGGATCTTCTGATTACTGCAGCCGCCGCTCAGCGAAGCTGTCAGTCAAGGACCCTCCCTCTTCCCTTAAGGCTCCTTGCTTCTTGCTACCTCCGTGTTTGTACTAGTGTATAAGTGTGAGTGCTGTCCCTTTCTGTCGTGTGTGTCTGTGCTTCGGTCGTCAACTCCAAAGCCTTTCTCCCGTTTCACCGGTATGGTGGATCCCCCCTACCGGTCCGCCCTGTCCCAATTGGCCCTGTCCCTATCTAGCCGCCGCAGTGAGCGGACGTGTCGAGAGCGCGCGCGTTTAATTGTATCGGTAAAATAGGTGATTGTGCCTTTTTATTCGAGATTTCGGCTTTTTCCTTATTTGTTCTATTGCGTTGTGACCGTGACACTGTGTGGATTAACGGATTTTAAGGTTAGTTTTCTTTGTGTTTTAGTCGTAAGTGTGGACAGTGACCAATTTAGTGTTAGTATAGTGTTAATTAGTTTAATTAGCATTAGTGAACACATTTTGGTGCGGTTGGAGCAGCAGAAGGCGTTTATACCCTTGCATGCGGTCACGCGTGCGAGGGTAGTTGGAGAAAAACGCGCTCGCGCCGGTGTGGCGCGCGGCGCGCGTGGCGCTCTGCCATAGTGCATGAGCCCCGCTCCCCCCCCCCCCCCGAACAATCATCAGCCCCGGTGAGTCGCCTTATAATATTGGCTATCCACAACCGATCGTTGTGGGTAGCCTTTTTATTTGGCGGAATTCAATACGAGAACGTAATATCGTCTTGTTGGTATTGTTTCAACATTTTATTACGAGAACGTAATACTTGGTGTGTGCGTATATGTTTCAATACGAGAACGTAATGTGGTGGGATTCTCTCTTGCATTTTTATTTTTATTTTAGTTTTTCATTTTTCTAAAATATTTTATTCTCTCAATACGAGAACGTAATATTGAACTTGGACACTATTTGAGATAAATTTTTTTGCTTTTTATTTTCTTTTTCTAAAATATTTTTCTGTGAGTGTAAGCGTTGCTGAGGTACTTTTATAAGGCGTTCGCAACCCGCCATACTAACATTGTGTAAGGCGCTTATGAGCAAGAGTGATCAGCATGGAAGAGGACAGTCTTCTGAACCTCAGTCTGGAGGAGGTGGAGAACCTCGAGGAGAGGGTCAGGTTGGCGAAGATTAGGATGCTGGAGCAGCATGAAAGGGATATGCTGGCGGAATTTGGGAGGGGGCGGCAGTCGATCGCGAGATCACCGCCGCACACCCCGGGGGGCACACTTTTGCCCATCGGCGACTTTTTTGCCATAACCCCCAAGGGGGCGGAGGCGGCCATTGACCTCGGTTTGGTATGAAGAAGAGGGCGCTGCCATCACCATGCTGAGTCTCAGCCCAAAAGGGATCAGCGGGTGGGCGCGTCGGCAGGAGTGCCACCTATTGCGGGGTTGATGGGAGGAGGGCCGCAGCCGGAGCTTACTAAAGGGGCTGCAACAGCGACTCCAGCCACGGAGCAGACGACGGGGGGACTGCCTACAGGAGTATTGCCACCTGTAAAGGTTGGCGTGCTGAAGAGCGGGGAAAAAGCGAGGGAGAACACAGGGGGCTCCAACCCGATGGGGTGGAATACCACAGAGATATACACGGCGAGCGTCAGGTTGTGCAGCGGGATAGCTAGAAATATTAAGTCTTCTTCAAGCAAATTAAACAAGGCGGAAATTGCCGATATTGCCTGCCTGACGCAGGAAATCACTTCGCTATTCATGGCACTAACCCTAAGACTGAAGGATGCTGAGGACCGGGCGATCAGGGCTGAATTGACATTGTCCTTGGATCGGGCGAAGCAGCAACAACAACAACAACAACATGCGAATGCAGTCCCGGCCCGGGGTCCCATCGCAACACATTCTTCTGGTCCTAGTAAAGCGACCGCTACGTTCGCGGACATACTAAGGATGACAGGACAGGCGAGCAGGCCGAAACCGCAGCAGCCGGCGATGACGGTTGCGATATATCCAGCCGAGGGGAACGACAAAGTCAAAACTGCAGAGGAGACCAAGGCGCTTCTTAAGGCTTCGGTGAACCCCCAGGAGATAGGCGTCCAAGTCGCAAGACTCCGGAAAGTGGGCAATGGGGGTGTTTTACTGCAAACAACAAGTGCGGAGTCACCGGAAAAACTTAAAAAGGCGCTGCCGGATACGCTGAGGGCCTCTGAACCCAAGGAGAGAGCGCCACTGGTGGCCATCATAAACGTGGAGGGCGACATCCAGGACAATGAGGCTTTTAAGGAGGATCTCATTAAGCAGAATTTTGAAGAGGCCGAGCGGGACAGCATCTCGAAGAGGATGGAGGTGGCGTTTAAGAAATGGCGGAGGGGCGGGGCAGCGACTACGGTGGTGCTGCGGTGCAGCCCTACAGTCCGTGAAACATTGATACTTAAACAGGGAGCGGCTATATCTGGGATGGGAGAGGTACCTTTGCAGGGATTATGTGGACGTGGTCTGCTGTAGCCGCTGCCAGACATACGGACACAGCGTCAAGTTTTGCAAAGCGACTAAGGAGACTTGTGGCAAATGCGGAGTGGAGGGCCACCGCAGGGGAGACTGCACCAGCACGACTACGGTGTGCGCGACGTGCACACTGTTTAAGAATAAGGGTGCGGGCACACACAGGACAGCGTCGACGAGCTGCCCTGCCAGGGCATACGCGATTGACAGGGCGCTCTCTCGGGTATGGATAGCTCGCCTGTCCAAACGACGGCGCTCCGAATCGCTCAGGTTAACCTACAGGGGTCGCAGATGGCGACAAAAGAACTGATGCATATGGCACCGCGCCTTGGCATAGTTGTCGCGCTAGTGCAGGAGCACTACAGAGCAGACGACGGGAACATTCTGGACACAGGCGCGGGAGCTAAGGCGGTTTTCATCCTGATCTCCAAGGAACTAACAGTGACCATTCTACACCATCTGAGCAGCTCTCACTGTGTAAATGCACATGTTGTGATAAGGAACACGGAGCTTTACATCATCAGTGCCTACTTTCAGTTCTCTGAGGCCATCGACGGACACCTAGCTCATCTGGAAGAGGTACTTGAGGCTCTACGGGGTAGACGCATCCTGATCGCGGCGGACACCAACACGCACTCGCCTATGGGGTCTTAGGCTCGGCACTACACGGGTAGGGGCTCTGAGGCCACAAGGAGAAGGGAACTGTTGGAGAATTTTATTGATGCCAACGACCTTCAGTTGGCCAACGTCGAGGGGCATCCGCCAACTTTCAGGGGCCCAAACGGTGAGTCCTACATCGATATCACTCTTGCGACCAGGAGTGTCAGCGTTGCCAACTGGAGAGTGCTGGAGGGCGTAAGCTGCAGCGACCACCAGCTGATAATGATGGAAGTCCCTGTAGGTACTATAACCCTACGGTACTACGGATGTCAGCAGGGTGAGGAGCCGGAGGGTCCAATGAGGTATCGGGACCGAGGAGTAGACTGGGACCGTTTCCAGTCCGCCTTCCACAGGCGCATAGGTAGAATAGACCTGGGTGCTCCTGCAGAGCTGGCGTGCGCGCAATTTAGCCAGGAGCTTGGGAGAACAGCCGCCGAGTGCCTAGGAGTAAGGAAGCCGGGGGCGGCAAGGGGGTACGAGTGGTGGGGGCAGGGTTTAGATAGGATGAGGGCTGCCTACAACCGGCTACGCCGGGAGTGGCAGGCAACTAGGCGCGCTGGGGGTCTTGCGGAAAAACTCGCCACGGAGCGATTCCACCTTGCTCGCTCTAAGTACAGGGCGGGGATGCATCAAGCAGAAACCGATCACTTCCAGCAGGTTGCGAATAGTGGAAATGAGGACCCCTGGGGGTTGGCGTACCGTGCCTCTAGTGGTAGGGTGCGCCCGCCGCCGGGGGTCGTCAACGGTCTGAAGCTTGCTGAAGGGTTTGCTGGTGATACCAGCTCAGCAATGCGGGGCGTGCTCGGGATAATGTTCCCGGATGACAAGATGGAAGCGGACTCTGCGTACTACATCCAAATTAGGGGAGCAGCGGCGTGTGTGCCTTCTGGCCAGGACTCAGAACTACTAGAACGAGATAGAATCGAGCAGGTCAGGCAGTCAGGTACAGGGCTCTTAGATTAATTTCTCATGGTACTTTTGTCGCGACATACGCCGCGGCAGTTTGGCATCATCGGGTGGGCACAAACGTGGTGTGCACGAAGCTTCTGCGTGCGCAGCGGAGAGCTTTAGTCCTTCTGACCAAAACCTACCGCACGACAAGCACCGACGGCTTGTCGGTGGATTTGGAGGTGGCAATGGCGGGCAAGCTGGAAGAGCGTCGCGTATCCGAACCATGTGACATAAAGGAGGGGCGTAATCGCAATATTCCGGTGTGGAACGAGGCCCTAGAGCTATGGCAGGAGCGGTGGGATTAGACGGAGAAAGGTACAAATACAAAATACTTTTATTTTTCAAAATAATTTCATTGTGTACAGCACATAGATAGTCAAATAGGTAGAGTCCCAACAATGTGCCCATTTTGGACATACAATTTTCATTACATAGTGGGGACCTCTACCGCTTCTTCCCTAGTGTCAGGGACCGTGTGGCGTATAAGTAGATGGAACCAGACTACGTGGTCTCCCAGATGCTGACCGGTCATGGTCACTCCAGGGGGTGCCTACGTGATCTGGGTCTGTGGGATCACGGGATTTGTACCCGTGGGGAAAGGGAAGAGTATAGGGACCACGTTTTGTGGTAATGTAGGAATTACCAGAGGGAAAAGGAGGCGAAGCTGGAGGGATTGAGCGTAGGGAAAGCGGGGTCGGTATACTTCATGGATCTGGTGTCTACAGAGGCGAACTTCGCGCAATTCTAGAAGTTCTGCCATGGGTGGCACGGCATTCCAACTACATGACGGTGATGGCAAGAAGATGATTGGCCTTATTTCCTCATATCATGATACAGAACAATCAAGACATATATCATAAACCACACAGGCCTCTGGCATACAAACCACAACTTGTCCTTGATGAACAAGGGCATGAAGGGTGTTGCCCTTAAAGATGACATGTTGGAATCTCACCTCATGGAAAGAAAAAGATGCGCAAAATGGATCAAGCTCATTCTTACCGCTTAGTTCTTGAAGGCGCACGTACGCCGTTAAAGAACGGACAACAGACGGCTGGAACATGTATCGTTTAGAAAACAGCTTGATGACAAAAGGCATGTTCAGTCGATACCTTAACCTCGTCTCGTTCAGCCCGGGTTCCGCAACAGGTAGCAGGAAATCCTGATTCGCGGTTTACTACAAACATCCACTGGCCCTCAGCCATTAATTAGCCTAAAATGCAAGGTGTTCACAAAACGCTCAACACTCGAATGCACCTTGTGCTCGACTGGATTGGGCATTCCTTGTTTCGGCGAATGTCATAACCTCCTAGATCCTGGTGATTTGTCATTTCCATTCTGCTTACCTACTTCTTTCTCCTCCCCTATAGTCCGATACGGCTGGCATTATTTGAGGACATAACTTACAAAAAAGTCGCAAATTTTTTGTACGATTGCGTTATGTGTCTATAGATACACATCTATATAGCTAATAGGTATACTATGTGAGTGAGTGTGTGTGTGTGTGTGTGAGAGAGAGAGTGAGTGAGAGTGAGTGAGTGTATGTATGTGTGTGTGTGTGTAATTATTTTATTTTAAATTAGATATTATATTCTCATTTACCTTCAGTTTTCATTAAATATGTTCATTTCATTTACACTATTTAAGTCTGAGGAAGAGTGAAGCCTTCTAATACAAGTATTGCATACTTAAAAGAAGTGCACTAAACATATTATGTGTACTGTAACCTTATTTTATGAATAAATGAAATCCAACTTGAATTTGTATTTTTTTGTAAAGAAAATAGTTCAAATCCTCTCCTAGGTTTACCTACGTAAATACGTATAATGTAAATAGATTGATTTAAATACAAATGTTATTAGTTAATATCGGGCTTTACTTACATATCCATCTATGCAGTAGTGATTGTATTATTGGCTGATGTAACCTGTACAGCGTTATCTATAAAATCATTTTTGTATCATCTCAATTAGTAGTCACATGTAGAACTTTTATCGAGAGCTTATTGAACCTTTGTGACAAGCTATTATTATTATTATTTATAACTAGCGACCCGCCCAGCGGTTTCACCCGCTGTTAACTGATTTCCCACGGGAAACAGACCTTCTCCCGACATAAATCAAACATAAAACCCTTCCTCTTGAATCACTCTATCTTTTAAAAACACTTCATCAAGATGCGTTTAGTGGTTTTGAAGATTTAACAAAACAAACAAACAGACAGGGACAGACTTGGGAAGCGACTTTACTATACTATGTAGTGATAATCCGTCTCGCTTCATTAACGCATTGCTGGCTAAAACGTAGATAAAAAATTTTATGAAGCCCGATAAGAAGTAATTTAAAGACTTTATATTGGCAAGATGCATTGACGTACGTGGACGCTAAAATTGTATCACTACATCAAACTATATAGTAAAAAATAAATTCGCTTCCCGTTTGGTGTATCCTTATAACTTTAGAATTACCCAACGGATATTAATGCGTTTTTTTATTAGTGAGAGTAAGGTTTATAAGTATAATTTATTCCGGGAAATTGTCACATTCCCATGGGAAAACGGGTAGCCCAACTGGTAGTAAACTTTTGACCCCCTTTAAGGATTAAAATTTCAAAAATGCTTAAACACGTCTTTTATTATTTTAAGTCATAAGTCTAATCACTAATTTTGAAGCGGATCACCTAGAGAGATAAAACTTGGACATAATTTTTTTATGTAATAAAGCAACTATTGTAGATAAAATTCCGTTTTTTTAATCCCCCAAGGGATGAAAAGGGGATTCAAAGTTTGTAAGAAAATTCGTTGTCTTAAGTGTGATCCGTTTCAAAATTAGTGATTAGACTCATGACTTAAAATAATTTAACACGTGTTTTAACATATTTGATATTTAACCCTTAATAGGGTCAAAAGGGGGTTAAAAGTTTGTATGAAAGTTCGTTTTTTTAAATGAATCTGATCTGTTTCAAAATTTGTGATTAGACTGAAAATTTAAAATAATCAAACACGTGTTTCAGCATTTTTGAAATTTTAACCCTTAAATGGGTGAAAAGGGGGTTAAAAGTTTGTATGAAAGTTTTTTATCTTAAATGTGATCTGTTTCAAAATTTCTGATTAGACTCATAACTTAAAATAATTAAATACGTGTTTCAGCATTTTTGAAATTTTATTCCTTAAAGGTGTCAAAAGGGGGTCAAAAGTTTACTACCAGTTGGGCTACCCGGTTTCCCATGGGAATGTGACAATTTTCCGGAATAAATTATACTTATAAACCTTCCTCTCAAGTTACTCTATCTAATAAAAAAAACCGCATCAAAATCCGTTGGGTAATTCTAAAGATATAAGGAGACACCAAACGGGAAGCGACTTGATTTTATACTATGTAATGACTAGCGGCCCGCCCAGCGGTTTCACCCGCTGCTAACTGATTTCCCACGGGAAACAGACCTTCTCCTGACATAAATCATATAAAAAAACCTTCCTATTCGATCACTTTATCTTTTAAAAAAACTTCATCCAGATCCGTTAAGTGGTTTTGAAGATTTAAGCATACAAACAAACAAACAGACAGGGACAGACGTGGGAAGCAACTTTACTTTAAATTCCGTTTTTTTTTATCCCCCAAAGGAAGTCAAAAATTTGTATGAAAGTTCGTTGTCTTAAGTGTGATCCGTTTTAAAATTAGTGATTAGACTTATGACTTAAAATAATTAAACGCGTGTTTCAGCATATTTGAAATTTTAACCCTAATAGGAGGTTTAAAGTTTGTATGAAAGTTCGTTTTTTTAAATGAATGTGATCTGTTTTAAAATTTGTGATTAGACTAATAACTTAAAATAATTTAACACGTGTTTCAGCATTTTTGAAATTTTAACCTTTAAACGGGTAAAAAGGGGGTTCAAAGTTTGTATGAAAGTTTTTTATCTTAAATGTGATCTGTTTCAAAATTTCTGATTAGTCTCATAACTTAAAATAATTAAATACGTGTTTCAGCATTTTTGAAATTTTAATCCTTAAAGGTGTCAAAAGGGGGTCAAAAGTTTACTACCAGTTGGGCTACCCGTTTTCTCATGGGAATGTGACAATTTCCCGGAATAAATTATACTTATAAACCTTCCTCTCAATTTACTCTGTCTAATAAAAAAAACGCATCAAAATCCGTTGTGTAATTCTAAAGATATAAGGAGACACCAAACCGGAAGAGACTTTATTTTATACTATGTAGTGATACACTAGACCTTATTTCAGACGCACTTCTATTATTACTAAGTCTAATTTGACGTTTCTAAAACCGTTTCCTATTCTGCATGTAACTGTCAAACTCAAATGACAGGATTATAATCTCTAAAAATAACTGACAGGATTAAACTTAGCTTAAGCCGATTAGTGCAATTCTAGGAGGTGCAAAATTAATCAATTTAAATATTTAAAAAGCTTAAATTTACTAATCATAGCGGCCACTAAAAAGGTCCCGCTTAAAAATAGTACTGTCAAAACAAATCGAAATGGTTGCAATGTTGGAGTTTTCTGTGTGATTTTCGGTCAGATAGGAGAGTGCTAAAGTGGGAGTTGGGAGGTCCTAGAGTGTCCCCGGGTAGGAAAGATCTAAAGTGGCACCGGATCAGAATATTCTTGGCTGGCACCGGGTCGGAAAGTTCTAGAGTGGTACAGAACGAATGTTTATCTATCAATTTCATCTCTTTTTGGCGATTTTACACAAAAATGCACCAAATAAACATTAAAGCATTATTGCGTATTGCGCTCGCCAATCCATGTACCAAGCATGGTGTGTTAAGCAAATTCCCCCAAAGCCTCAACAGGGACAGGCCTGTTTCTGTAGTTAAATATAAGAATTATTTTACCAAATAATAGAAAATGCTTTTTCGTGGTGTATAAAAAATATTTGTTTTCTTGCAACACTTTTATATATTTTTAAATTTGTAACACTAAATTTTGGTAAAAATAGCATTGTCAAAATCAAATTATAATCCTGTCAAAAACTTCCCAAAAACATGGTTTTTCTGGAATAGCCACACTTAAAACCTCTAAGTTTAGGGATTTTATTTTAGTGATTTTAGCATTAGAAACTTAAAATGATTAAAACGTGGAATCGGGTCTACTAGCAGCACATTGTGCTGATTCGTGTATATCACTGCACTTGAGTCAGATATTTGTCTAGTCTGTTTTCAAATGAGTTCGCTGAGGGAGCACTGATCACTGATTGCGGTAGTTTGTTCCACGAGTCCACTACACGATTTGGCAAAAAGTGGTGCCTGGGATTGCTTGTACTCGAGGAGCGTGACAGTTTTAGTGAGTGTCCTCTCAGATTTTTGTTCTGGTTGAAGACGAAGATACCATTGAGTTCTGGGACATTGTAATGCTCTGTAATTGTAATTGTAAGTTCAAGACATGCTTGATAGATGGCGCTTTAGGAATATAAGATCCAAGAATATTATGTCCTACGGGACAACTATGTAAAACAACTCGTTTGCTGGTGGAGATGAGAATAATTTATTGTGGATCGGTGCGCCTTTTTATATGGTTTTTAAAGTAAAAATCATTGTCACATTTGACCTTTGGAAAATGAATAGAAAATAACAATAATATCAAATTACATTGCTTAGCAAGATCAAATTACATGTATCATATTATAGTAGTTAATGCAACTGTCATATAATGGGGGTCATTAGAATGCGAGTGTGATAATAGATTGACACGAGCATTCTAATGCCTATTTATTGCATACACTATTTTATCTACACTCTAAAAAATTAACTCTTTTGAACACTTTTCCAAACGTCCGCACCGGCGATTGCAAGGCCCGATACATGGTCAAATTCAATACGAGAACGTAATATGGCTTGATATGAATTTTTGAAGATTCTTTACTAACAGTTGTTTAGATGTCGAGTCTCAACAGCAAATAACTAAACAACTGAACAACACTGAACAACAACTGAACAACATCGGAAAACATCTGAACAACAACTAATCAACATCTGAACAACATCTCAACAACAACAGAACAAAAACCTATTAAAACAACAGAACAACATCCGAAAAATTACCGTACAACAACTGTCAGGTGCGGCGGAAGATAGCGATTTGAGTATTGGAAAAAAAAACTTCGTTTCATTTCTCAACTTTATCGTATTTTTCTCATTAAGTCATTACGCTTCTGTAATTTATAGTAAACCCTAGTTTTTATAGGCAGAATGCATAAAGTAGGTCATTATGCATCTGTTTTCGAATTCATAATTCGAACATTATGAGACGAGTGTAGATAAAATTACATACAATAGTATCATGTTTGGATCTTCGTTATGAACTACGTCACATTCACATACTACAAAGTTGCATGGTAAGATCCAACGATTTAAATGTATTAATTTTGATTTATTCACTTTACCATTCGGGAGCAGCGCAATTAAACGACTTCAATTTACTTATTACTGAGTTTTTTTGCCCTATCTCTGCACCACTTATGTCCACTGCAGGGTAATGTTATTAAGTACTGATGTGTGAAGGTAAGTCGACGTCTGTGCTTGTGTCAGGGACCGTACTGGTAAGCCTTTCAGGGGTTAATGGTTGGGTTTTCTCCATATTCGTATTCGCATTATAATCTGTATAAAAATACCTTATTTTGAAGCAGTTTACTCGCATGGATTCTCGCTTTCAGATCAGAGAAGTCCCGAATAGGTAATTAATGTCTAAATTAAAACGATGGCTTATCCAGAAATGTTACTATGACATAATTGGATTTGTGAATGATAGGATCTTACATGAAATTGATTAATTATTATAACATTTTGCGACATTTATATTTAGAGGCATATTGATCTTGAATGTATCTTGGTGATTATGATTTTCTTAAAAATAATTTTGCATGCCAAATACTGGCGCAACACGCATGCGCTAATGTAATTTCGTTTATTACTTACTCATGAGAACTTAATGTAACGTGTATGCTTGCGAATAAAATATCTTTATCTTTTTTCGACCTTCTGCCACAAGTTTTATCGTGATGTCATATTATTATGACGTAGGCAATATTGGACTGGGCTTGCGGAATAGAGTTTAAACTACAGTAATTTTTATCATAATCAATCATTACTAGCGACGCGTCTACCAACTGGGCTGCCGCGGCTCAATCGTTGCCTGCGAAATTATGCATTGTATCCTAAGGCGAGTGTAGTTGTGAACGACCTCGACAGTCGAAGTTTAAAAAAAAAATATTTCTCTTAATTTAAAACAATCTACACTAATATTATAAAGAGGAAAGATTTGATTGTTTGTTTGTTTGTTTGCATCGAATAGGCTCCGAAACTACTGGCCCGATTTTAAAAATTCTTTCACCATTAGAATCCTACATTATTCCTGATGAACATAGGCTATATTTTATACGAGAAAAAAATAGGGATCCGCGTGAAAATTTCGATAATGTAACCCAACGTGTGAAAAATGTACCAAAAAAATATCTTATATCGCGTACGCTGTGGAAATTATTGACAATAGAGCAAAGTGATGTACTACAGTTTTTTAGAGGACATCAATATCTATAATAATGTCCGCGATACCATATGTCTAACTATTACAGTTATGCCACAATAACTACTTTTTCATTTAAAAATGTACCAACTACGCCACATTATTCGTACCAGTGTAATGATTACATTTAATCATTACTGTATTAAAGAGTGTCAGGGATAGCCCTCAGAATACTAATAGGGTACATGCAGACCATGAAACTGAACAACTTTCCCCTAGGAACATATTTCAGGAAACGTAAAATAACTGACTTCCCATAGTGAATGCAGTCAGCTGATTGTGATTTTGTATGGAAGGTAATTTTTTAGCGTTTCCTGACATATGTACAGATATTGAAGAGGTAACCACTATTATACTCGCCATAAACAAGAATAGTGCTCCTGGTGTCGATGGAGTTAACTGCTCTCTCCTTAAAGAAATTTTTCCTCTAATAGCAGAACCTCTCACCTTTCTTCTTAACGCTAGCCTATCTTCTGGTATATTTCCTGATTGTTGGAAGCAAGCAATAGTTGTCCCTATTCATAAGGCTGGTAAGAAAGATATCGCAACCAATTATAGGCCTATTTCATTACTTAGCATTTTCTCGAAAATACTCGAAAAATTAGTGAGCCGTAGACTAATTAACTATCTAGATAAACACAACATTATTTCTTCAAGTCAGTTCGGTTTTCAGCGTAGTAAGTCGACTGAAGATGCGGTCGGTTTATTACTGGACACTGTATCGGGGGCTTTGGACAGAGGAAAAGCTTGCTTAGCAGTTTTTCTGGATCTTGCCAAGGCGTTCGACACGGTGTCCACTAGTATCTTGCTGAAAAAACTAGAAAATATAGGTATAAGAGGTTTAGCGCTAGAATGGTTTCACAGCTACCTGGGAAATCGCTCTCAGCGTATAAGAGTAGATAACTGGTTAAGTGACTCTGCTCACGTTACATATGGTGTCCCGCAAGGCAGCATACTGGGTCCTACGCTTTTTCTATTGTATATCAACAATATTTCTGAAGTTTTAAAAAATTACAGTAGTACAAAAGTGATTTGCTATGCGGACGACACTGCCTTAGTTTTTGAAGGTAACACATGGCAAGAAGTTATAAACAGCGCTGAAAGTGGAATGGCCCATGTTTCTGACTGGTTAAATAAAAACCTTTTAACACTAAATACCGACAAAACCAAATTTATGTGCTTTCACAAGACCAAATCATCTGCACCTCAGAGTGATCGTATCCATAGCCTAAAAGTTCATAGTTGTAGTTCCCCAACAGCTGTACCATCTAATACCTGTAACTGCAGTTCTATCCAGAGATCCGAAGCATTGAAATATTTAGGGGTCACCTTAGACGAACAACTGTCTTTTAAACAACACATTCGCACAATGTCCGCTCGAGTAAGAAAACTGATAGGTGTGATGAAACTTTTACGCGACTGTGCAGATCAAAAAATTCTTCGCCTTGTATACGTAGCTTTATGCCAGTCTCTAATCACGTACTGCATAGGCCTTTGGGGCGGTACGCATAAGACTACAGTGATTATGCTGGAAAGAGCCCAAAGATCGGTGTTAAAAGTGCTTCATAAGAAACACTTTAGGTATCCGACTTCATTACTTTATCAAGAGACGCAAATCTTAACTGTACGTCAACTATACGTCCTCAAGGCCTGTCTGGAACAACACGTATCTATATGTAACTTACCTTGTATTGATCAACTATCTTTAACACAGAAAAGAGTCTATCACATTCAACCACAAAAAGTAAACTCTACATTTGCCCAACGTTTTAGAACATTTAAATTTCCACATATTTATTCCATAGTTAACAAACACTGTCCCTTAAAAAATTTTAAATTAAAAGATGCTAAAAACAAATTGCAAAAATGGCTTAGTTCTTTAAACTATGAAGAAACTGAAGATGTTCTAAAAATAACTATGTAAAGTGTTTCGCTATGTACATTTTTTATTTATTTTACTATATATGTATAATATATATGTTATATACATTATTATCTAGATAATACATACTAGTGTAAGTTTAGTATTATTTAAAACATAAAAGTTTAAGTTTTCTTTATTATGCGTGTTATGTAATGTTTTTTTTTTGGTAAAGGTCGTGTAGACTGCCGCGATACAGGTTCGTCCTAGTGCGGAGTCTATAAGTAATATGTTCTTATGTAACTCTTATTTGGGAAATAAACAAATTTTATTTATTATTTATTTATTATTTTATGTTTCTAGGGGAAAGTTGTCCAGTTTTTTGTTTCATGCACCATATCAGTATTCGAAGGGCTGTCTCTTACTCGGTATAAAAAGACGACAAAAACATTAAATATTGCATTAAAAAAATCTACACTAAAATAAAACAAACATACACATATCACGCCTATTCTCCCTTGCAGGGTAGGCAGAGCGTAAACGGCCGCAAAAACGGAAATTTACGCCACGTCTGACATATGTTTGAGGGTCATTCGGAAAATTGTGTATCGCCATAGTTACAGGTTGTCAGCCCATCGCCTAAAATTGCAATACACACCCTCAAATCCCTTAGTCGCCTCCTACGACTCCCACGGGAAAGAAATTGGGTGATGCTATTCCAAGCCGGCATCACACTAAAATAATCATTATATAATCTACACTAATATTAGAAACAGGATTTTATTTATTGTTTGTTTGAATTGAATAGGCTCCGAAACTACTGGACCGATTTAAAAAAATCTCTTACCGTTAATTGAAATTGAAATTCTTTATTCAATGTAGGATAGTATTATCACTTATTGACGTCATGAACCGTCATTCTAAAAAATAAATTTGTATCACACAATTTTCTTTTTTTTATTACAATTTTTTTATGACCTAATAGAAAACCGGCTCGGACGGGATAAAAAAAATAAAAATATAGGCACTGCCATGGGGCTGGCCATGTTAATCACACGGCATGTACGCATGCATGTACATTACGCCACCACCAT
Source organism: Tuta absoluta (assembly GCA_027580185.1). NCBI lineage: Eukaryota > Metazoa > Arthropoda > Insecta > Lepidoptera > Gelechiidae > Tuta > Tuta absoluta. The sequence continues at coordinate 238,071 of JAQAHW010000107.1, read as the reverse complement.
CTGGAAACGATATTTGTTTCAAATTGAAGTCAAGATTTTTATAATCCTACATTATCCCTGATGAACATAGGCTATATTAAACTGTCTTATTCCCGGGGGAAATTGTTAGCGGCGGGTGGAACCGCTGGGCGGGCTGCTAGTCTATCATAATGTCCGTTGCTCAAGATTTTAGTATTATCCTTCACCCTTTAACCTTTTCGCCGCCAAGCCATTCGAGTAAAAAATTGCAACCAGCGCCACACCAATTTCTTGGTAAAGAAATACTCAATAAAATAGAGATGTCCAACAGTTCATATCGATAATAAATCTACACTTTTTAAACCGTGTTTTAATTAATCTAAAACCATTATTTTGCCCCCTACTTTCAGTTCTGATTTCATATAGGTCAAAATAATAATATAGGATAGTGGTAGTAGTGGTGGCCTCGTAAACAACACTAGGCATATTCAACAAGTTCATTTTTAGTTCAGTTTTCGATCAGCACTGGCGCATCTCTATTACGCGTCTCTCTATATCGCGTTGTCGGTTATAGACGACTGTGGCGTCGGTGGCATTTCTATATTCTCAAACCCTTAGGACAAATAAGGATGTAATATAGAATATCGATAAAAAAAATTAGAACATCATTGGATTTATGCTGGTATTTATTTTAATATTTTATTGTGACTATTTGTTTTCTTTCATTTCTTTTTCTTATTTTACTTACGTTGAATATTAATTAAAAACGATTTTAAATGGCACAAATTTCATGTGAACTTAATTTAACGGGTCAAATTGTGATACAAGATTATTATTAGATAATAAGAGAAAAGATAATTATTTATTTAATAAACTTAATTACAAATAGGTACACTTATATGAAATAATTCTGTGGCTTAACAATACAACACAATACAATATTCTTTATTTGTACAAAACACACAAAACAAACAGATACAAAAAATGAAAAACGATCGGTACAATTTAGGCGGCCTTATTGCTGAGGTAGCAATTTCTACCAGGCAACCTTTAACCATTTCCTAAACTAAAAATATGAATTCCTGTATCTCTGGCAAATGGGAAACCGACATAACTAATATTTTAAGATTTATGATATATTATTAAATACTTGAATTTTTTTTCTATTCCTACCCGGTTTATTTGATTATTTCTTCGGTTTGTTTCTATTTACTTTTTATAACGCCCTTCGTAAGGTATTGTACTTATATTAGCGGTTATTTATTAGCATTTCATAGTTACTTATAAAGAAGAGGCCTATGTCCAGCATAGGGCTAATTTAGGCTAATTAGACAGATAGATGGATAGTTACTTATACGTTTATTAAATAAATAATTATCTTATCTCATATTATCTAATAATAATCTTGTATCACAATTTGACCCGTTAAATTAAGTTCACATGAAACCCTCCTAAACTCTCTTAATTTATTTAAATCTTCTTCTTCGAGTAATCCAGGTTCAAACGACAGATCAACGTCATCCTCTACGCCTTCTAAAATCTGTAGAAGTTCTGCTGAACTAAGCTCGTCGGCACTCATTTTCCCATCACTATTTTTATGTCACTACTGCAATGACGTCAGAGCGTGTCGTCTGTACCCGACTACGGCGTACAGTGCACTCACAATGGTCAAGCAATTATCGCTGTGCACGAGTCGACGAAACCGGTTTGTCGATACTCAATCAAACAAAGAAAATAATGTCTAATACTGGCGTATTTCTACAAATCGATGTCGGGAATATTTTCAATATACATTAAAATGATAAGAAAATGTTATTGTTATGACAAACTTGACAAATATCTAGGCATAGTATATTCCGTAAATATATTATAGATGTATCGATATTTCACATTTGTACTAGTAAGGAACAACACTTCCAGTCGTGTGGGGCCGACTATGGCGTGTGCGAATGGTACTTCTGACAGCTTCAAAACGTAATCAGTATTTTTCTTATTTATACTACAAATCTAATAAATATCTAAGCGCAAAAGTTCAGAAATGAAAGTAGAGGGTACAATAAATGCAATATGCGAAAAAATAAAAGAAAGATACGGTTTTAGAATGCTAGTTTATGAACATAAACTTTAACGACGTTTTGTCGGCTGTACCCGACCGTGGCGCTGACGGCAAGTCGCGGGTTGTCGGCTATACCCGTCTATGGCGGTGAAAAGGTCGGCCAGAGCAAGGAAAATTATTACCTACATTGGTTTTGAAATCTATTACGGGTAGTTAAGGTTTAATTATAGGTGGGAACATTCTTCCGATCGCCTTATAAAGGTTCAAGTAAAATTAGAACCTACAAACTAAATATACTCTTATGGCAAAAAGAGCGTAAAAACGGCTAGTTTATTTAAATAATGCGTGGCATGGCTACATCTACCGAAATAGTTTTTCAAATTTTGACGGTTATTCCGACTATAGCGGCGTATAACGCCATCTTTCGGATTAATTTCTCAATTTCTTGGATAAAATGTGCATTAATTTGTAATAACAAGAAAAGGGACAAGAGAGAAACAAAACGAATAAGAAAAATGTGTTTATTAAAAATAATATTATCTCGCATTCATAGGTATCTACTCTTATACGGGGTGAAAGGGACAGCCCTACGAATACTGATAGGGTGCATGCAGACCATGAAACTGAACAACTTTCCCCTAGGAACATAAAACAACAAAAAAAATTGATTTCCCATACAAAATCACGATCAGCTGACTGCAATTACTTATTTATTGGGAAAAGTTGTACAGTTTTGCTTATAGAGCTGGTCTGCATGCACTCTATCAGTATTCGGAGGGCTGTCTCTTACATCCTGTTTTTTTTTATCTACACTCGTCTCATAATGTTCGAATTATGAATACGAAAACAGATGCATAATGACCTACTTTATGCATTCTGCCTATAAAAACTAGGGTTTACTATAAATTACAGAAGCGTAATGACTTAATGACAAAACTCTTAATACAATAAAGTTGAGAAATGAAACGAAGTTTTTTTTTCCAATACTCAAATCGCTATCTTCCGCCGCACCTGACAGTTGTTGTACGGTAATTTTTCGGATGTTGTTCAGTTGTTTTAATAGGTTTTTGTTCTGTTGTTGTTCAGATGTTGATTAGTCGTGGTTCAGATGTTATTCCGATGTTGTTCAGTTGCTGTACAGATGTTGTTCAGATGTTGTACAGATGTTGTTCAGTTGTTGTTCAGATGTTGTTCAGTTGTTTAGTTAATTTATTGTTAAGACTCCACATCTAAACAACTGCTAAAGTATAGATTTTTTAAAATTCATATCAAGCCATATTACGTTCTCGTATTGAATTTGTCCTTGTATCGGGCCTTGCAATGGCCGGTGCGTACGTTTAGAAAAGTGTTTCTGAGTTTTTTTGGAGAGTGTAGATAAAATAGTGTATGCAACTGCTATAATTAGGCGTTAGAATGCTCGTGTCAAACTATTATCACACTCGGCTGCGCCTCGTGTGATAAACAGACACTCGCATTCTAATGACCCCCATTATACGACAGTTGCATAAACTACTATTATATGATGCGCTTTCCATTATGCATCGTCATTTTTCGTTTATAACATTTCTATGACATATATTTATTCATCTAAAGTCCGAGTATTTTTAAGATAATATATTAACAGCTGTCAAATTCATGATACTGCTATGGCACATGGTACATTTATCTTTGACAGCTGAAAATGACTAAAACTATTACTATTATTAGACTTTCATTTTATTTTATAGTACCTAAAAACATGATTTTTGTGATGTGTAAAAGCGCTGCGTGATGCCGGCTTAGAATAACATCACCCCAATTTTTACCCGTAAGTATCGTAAAAGGCGACTAAGGGATAAATTTAGTTAAAGGGTCAGCAGCATGTTAAAACATTTGTATGTATTGTATTTGTATATTATGTATTTATATTGTATTTGTATTTATAGTTCTACTAGTTTAGGTATGTGTATTTATTTGACTATTATCAGCTAATTATTATTTTATCATATTGTATTTTTCTTTAACTTTGTGTGCAATCTTGTCCCCGCACGTATTAATTTCTTACTTAGTTTTACAGGTTGGCTGGAAGAGATCTCTTTATAGAGATAAGCTCACCTTTGTGAACTACTTTTAAAACAAAAACTATTGTATTTTTAATGCACAATAAAGAATATATACACCTTGCACTGCACTTGCCTACCAAACATCCCCCCAATATACCGACTGGACCAATGGCGTAGTGAATAGTACCCCTGCCTGCTACGCCAAAGGAAGTGGGTTTGATTCCCAAACAGCACAAATATTTGTAAGTTACTTTTCGAATATTTGTATTGAGTCTGGGTGTAAGCTATGTATTGTATGTATTTATAAAAAAAAAGTATTTATGTATTATATCAGCTATCTAGTTTCTATAATACAAGCTTTGCTTAGTTTGGGGCTAGATGGCGCTGTGTGAAATGTCCAAGATATATTTAATATGGGGCGGCTTTTATAAAAGTATGTAGTCAATACAAAATTTATGATAATTTTTGGATAACTTGAACATATTTCGTAGTCAAATTGTGGGACTTGATATAAAGCTCATAACGTTTTGGGCATTTTTTTGGACTGAATTGAAATCTTCTAAGAAAAACAATTAACGTGTTACCCAAAATGATTCCATCGATCTAATTGAACTTTACGATAATACGATACAGAATTTTCTAGACTGAACGAAATTTTCCATGAAAAATAATTAACGTGCCGCCCAAAACTTGTGCACAGGTAATTCTGAATGTTGGCACGACGAGATATGTTCTGCAGTGGGACGTTTTTTACATACATACATACATATATCACGCCTATAATCCTTTGCGGGGTAGGCAGAGCGTAAATGGCCGCAAAAACGGACATGTATGTATGTATTAACTTTATTGTACCACCAGACACATTTATAAAAACAGTCACAGAAATAAATTTAAAAACAAGAGGCACAAAGGCGGACTTATCCCATTAAGGGATATCCCATGTACGCCACGTCTGACAAATATTTGAGGGACATTCTGAAAATTGTGTATCGCCATAGTGACAGGTTGTCAGCCCATCGCCTAAAATTGCAACGTTTTGCAATTGGGACGTTTTTTATACAAAAGTAAAATGTACTTACCTCTTTTTACTATAGAGGCGTAAGTACATTTAACTTTTGTATGAAAAAACAATTCACGCTAATTCACAAAGCCTTCGTAAAAGACTTGTTAATTTTTTTTTCAGATGTATATTACCTAAGTCTTTATTTAAACAAAAAATCTCAGTTGTTCAGTTTGCCATTAATAGTATTTTATTCAATGTTCTATTATGCGTTAAAAATGGCTTTATTATTGAACTAAACTATGTACACAATTTTGAACACAACATTCACGAACATAATTCAAAAGTATAAAAATTTAATTAAACGTATCATGCAAAAGTATTTATGACGAGTTTTCTATTTATAAAAATATGTAAGTACATAATAAAAGCGAGTACTTAAGAAACTGCATTACTGTGTCATAATTGAAAATAAGAAATCGATAAAAGCTTTGTCTGTAGATGGCGCTGTGTGTCTCGCCTATCTATACATGGTGTAAAAAAATTAGCTGAGAATATTTTAAGGGGTGAACCAGTACGTGAAACTAAACAACTTTCCCCAAGGAACATAGGTCGAAATATGAAAAAAAAATTGGCCCTCCCATACAAATTATCCCGGCCGGGTAACACACTAAGTATGGGAGGGTCAAATTATTTTTTCATATTTCGACCTATGTTCCTTGGGGAAAGTTGTTCAGTTTCACTACTGGTTCACCTCTTAAAATATTCTCAGCTAATTTTTTTACACCTTATATATCTATATCCTACTAACGTGTGTAAGTCACGTCACTGGGAAGTAGCGGGGCTGCCGCTCGATGTAGGTCGTAAAGGGTTGAACAGTCGTCGCTTGTGATTGGTCGCTGCCGGCGCCGCTGAAGAAAAATAAATCAATTGATTATTATTATTTGTGATGCGATGATGTGATGTGATGTGATGATGGTATGTATGTGCGTGTGTGTTTGTGTGTACGTGTGTGAACGCGTTTGTGTGTGCGTTTGTGTGTTAGTGTGTGTGTGCGTGTGTGTACGCGCGTGCGAGAGTGTATGTATGTGCGTGTGTGTTTGTGTGCGCGCGTGGGTACGTGACTGCGTACGCGTGGGTACGTGTTTTTGGTTGCGTAGGTACGTGTGTGTGTGGTTACGTGATTGTGTGTGCGCGTGAACGTGTGTGTGCGCTTGGGAACGTGTGTGTGTACGTGTGTTTGTGTGTGTGTGTGGCGTGCGTATGTGTATTTATGTACAATTATTCAACATTTATGATTGTTCACTCACGCTGCTGCCGCTGTGGGCTGGGCAGCGGCGTGGAGCGGTCCCTGAGCAGGCGCCGCGTCAGCTCCGAGTAGGTCGGCGAGGCGGACACCTTCCAGCGATTACTCGCTTTGCTCGGGGACCTGGTACTCACTGAAAACAACACAAATATTGTCTGTGACTACTACAGTACTACCACACCTCGGACACTGGCGCTCAAATGTATGAATCAAACGCGTTGCTACGCACACAGTCTAAGCTCGCGTAGGTGAACGCGGACCATGCTTGTGTGTGTGAGACAACATGTCAGGAATCGGGAATGCAATGTGCGGCAGTATGAAATGACCTTCGTCGTCGCGTCCTTGCTAGCCGGTGTCTGAGCGTCCTCCGAGCGCGGGTGGGCGGCGCTTGTAGGGGGAGGCAGGGAGTGACCATACTGTACGCTAGTACTATTAATTATACTGTGGTACTACACGATGTGAATATATTGGCTGCAAATATTTTCATCTACACTCGTCTCATTAAGTTTGGATTACCTATAAACATCTGTTTTTGAGTTGTTGTAAGAGTATAGATAAAATAGTGTATGCAACTGTACATTATTTGAAATTATATGACAGTTGCATAAACTATTATAAGGAGTGGACAAGGCCATGAAACTGTATAACTTTCCCCTAGAAACATAGGTCGAAATATGAAAAAATAATTTAATGTCACCTACCTAATATAATGTTGCCTACCCCGCAAGGGATAAAGGCGTGATATGTGTGTGTGTTTTAATTACCTGATTTCGTTGGAGATTTCCTCGGAGATGTTTGTTTATTTTCAAGTTTGTTGTGTGATTTTGATCGTAGATTTTCTGTCGGTGTTTTTGTCATCTGTAAACTGGACCGAAGTATTTTTTTCTCTCGAGGTGCTAGTTTTTTTTTAGGTGACGATGATTTTGCTTGACTTTCTGTTGAACTGGTGGCTGTAATGGCAAATAAGGTTTTTTGTTGTTATTATGGTATAATGGTGGAAAAAAATAAATAAATTGCAATTATTTTAAGGGGTGAACCACACAATTTTTTTCCCTTGGGAATCGTAAGAGGCGACTAAGGGACTCGAGGGTTTCTTATAAATTACAATTTTAAGCGACAGGCTGACAACCAGTATCTATAGTGATACACAATTTTACGAATGATCGTCAAATGTTTGTCAGACGTGGCGTAAATGTCTTTTTTTTAACGGCCATTTATGCTTTGCCCAACCCGCAAGGGATAGAGGCGTGAGGTGTGTATGTATGTATAAAAAAGAACTATTTTAGTTTTTGAGTTTTTGAACAGAACTTACCCGTCTGAGATTCAGGTTTTTTCGTCAGTCTCGCCTGAGCATCCTTTTTTTTAGCCAGTGGAGGCCTAGATCTGATATCTATATCTTTTGAAGAGGAGGGCAGAGGCCTACGCCTATTGTCGTCGTCTTTCGTAGGCGAGGGCGGAGGCCTAGCCCTGATCCGGGCGGAGGCGCTTCTCACCACGGGGAGATCAAACACGGAATTGCGACGAAGCTTCTTACGAGATTTTAATTCACCTGAAATACATAAATATTAATCAATTCTTATCATTTGGGGCATAGAGTCGACGGACGACCCGATGAACCCTGGTGTCAAGAGTTCTCCTACGGCCTATTAGTACTAGGTCAATGGCGTAAGGTCCATACAACACGATTCCTATCGGCTTCCTTTTTAAAACAGGTCACCTAATTTTATTCAACCTACCATCTCATTTTGAAAGTTGAATGCCGACAAATCACTAGTTTCTATGTGTTTGTTCACAAAATTACGTGAAAAATATACGCCTATACCTAAGCCAACAAATCACGAGTATTGATTGTGTCTGCGAAGTAACGCGAAATATGGCCGCTATAAGCCGAAAAATCACGAGTTCTAATGTCCGCAAATGTGTGGAAGATAGTTTTGAAACGTTTTCTGTATTTGTATGTATTTTATTTTCTTTCGTGGTGGAGTCTACAAACGACCTGATAAACCCTGCTGTCAGAGTTATTTAGCGGTGAGTAAAAGGCAAATACTTATACTGGTTTTTTACTAAGAAAAACCCATGAAAAGTTCAAATATTGCTGCTGCTAGTACCATCACGCCTCTATATCTAAACGGTGTAGCCAGACTGCCAACCGCAGGCCATCAATGTCGTGACCAAACTGGGAACAATCTGTCAAAGGGATTATGGAGGCAGGTAAATAAAACTTACAGTATTGAGCTTCACGCAATTTCTTACACGATTTTAGATTTCCTGCAAAACATCAATCTAATTACTGATCTATTCAGGCTTTGCATACTTTTATTGAATTTTACTAAGAATTTATAAAACTAACTGATAGTTCTTTTGGTAGTGAAAATACGGGATGTAAGGGACAGCCTTCCGAATACTGAAAGGGTGCACACAGACCATGTAACTGAACAACTTTCCCCGAGAAACACATGTCAGGAAACAACAAAAAGATATCGACCTCCCATACAAAATCATTATCATATTACTGCATATACTATGAGAATTAAAGAAAAATTATGTCTCCTTAATAAAAAAAAAGGGAAGTTGTTCAGTTTCATGGTCTGAATACACTCTATCAGTATTCGGATGGCTGTCTCTTATACCCTGTAAATTAGAGAGACATTTGAATATTTTAAGTGAGGAATATTTTTTTTTCTTTTGTCAGACCATATCTAACCCGCGAGTCCTTTAGTCGCCTCTTACGATACCCATGGGTAATAAATGAGGTGATGCTATTCTAAGCCGGCATCACACGGCAACTATATATGGACATACATATTTTGTCCTATGTACCTAAGGGACTCGAGGGTGTGTATTGCAATTTTAGGCGACGGGCTGACAACCTGTCACTATAGTGATATACAATTATCTGATTGACCCTCCAACTTTTGTCAGACGTGGTGTTAATATCCGTTGAACGGCCGTTAACGCTCTGCCTACCCCGTAAGGGATATAAGCGTGATTTATGTATGTATGTATGTACCTTGGGGAAAGTTGTTCCTAATCACTAGCCCGATCTGTAAAATTTCACCCTATACAGGGTTATTTTTTATTCAGCCCGGAAATTTTACAGGGCGATTCTACTCATGATTCTGAACAACTTTTATTGTGGGTTCATCTGCGTAATCGCGGTAAAAAAAACAGCTGTTCCATACATTCTGTTCGAGTAGGTATGAATTTTTCTATGGAGGAGTTTTTTTCGCGATTTCGCAGGTGACCCCATAATAAAAGTTGTTCAGAATCACGTGTAGAATCAGCCTGTAAAATTTCCGAGCTGAATAAAAAATAAACCCTGTATAAAGACCGACTTCAACCGAACATTACACAAAACGTCCCTGATGGTTTATCAACCCTCCACTTTTTTTGAAATTGGTTATATGCCGTACGTATACGTATATACGTACCGAGCGAGGCGTGCGCGCGTAGCCTCTGCGCGTGCGAGGCGGGCAGCGCGAGCGAGCCGAGCGACGGCAGTATGTAGCGGAGGTAGCGATTCCTTAGCGAATGCCACGAGCGTTCTGAAAAAAATAATATATTCTTTATTGTGTACCAGATTATTACAATAAATTTGAAAATTAAACGTAGTCACAAAGGTGAGCTTATCTCTATGAAGAGATCTCTTCCAGCCAACCTGCACAGTGGAATTAGAAAATGAATGACAAAACCGTGTACACATACAGATAGGGACTTGCATCACTACATAGTATAAAATAAAGTCGCTTCCCGTTTGGTGTCTCCTTATATCTTTAGAATTACCCAACGGATTTTGATGCGGTTTTTTTTACTAGATAAAGTAACTTGAGAGGAAGGTTTATAAGTATAATTTATTCCGGGAAATTGTCACATTCCCTTGGGAAAACGGGTAGTCCAACTGGTAGTAAACTTTTGACCCCCTTTTGACACCTTTAAGGATTAAAATTTCAAAAATGCTGAAACACGTATTTAATTATTTTAAGTTATGTGTCTAATCAGAAATTTTGAAACAGATCACATTTAAGATAAAAAACTTTCATACAAACTTTTAACCCCCTTTTCACCCATTTAAAAGTTAAAATTTCAAAAATGCTGAAACACGTGTTTAATCATTTTGAGTTATTAGTCTAATCACAAATTTTGAAACAGATCACATTCAATTAAAAAAACTAACTTTCATACAAACTTTAAACCCCCGTTTGACCCTAATAAGGGTTAAAATTTCAAATATGCTGAAACACGTGTTTAATAACTTTAAGTCATAAGTCTAATCACTAATTTTGAAACGGATCACACTTAAGACAACGAACTTTCATACAAACTTTTAACCCCCTTTTCATCCCTTGAGGGATTAAAAAAACCGAATTTAAAGTAAAGTCGCTTCCCACGTCTGTCCCTGTCTGTTTGTTTGTTTGTTTGTATGCTTAAATCTTCAAAACCACTTAACGGATCTGGATGAAGTTGTTTTAAAAGATAGAGTAATTCAAGAGGAAGGTTTTTATGTATGATTTATGTCGGGAGAAGGTCTGTTTCCTGTGGGAAATCAGTTAGCAGCGGGTGAAACCGCTGGGCAGGCCGCTAGTATAATATATTATAAACAATACATACTTATTAATAATAAAATAATATACATTATTGTAAATTTGGTTGCTATAGGTAACAACTTATTTTGAAATATATAGTAAGGACAGCGCTCCCAATACTTATAAGGTACATTCAGACCATGAAACTGGCCAACTTTCTCCTAGAAACATAAGTCAAAAATCGACAACAAAAATCGATTATGCTATGAAACAAGATTGTTAGGCGTTACTTTAAACAAATGTTTTGCTCTTTTGATCTGCTATTAACATCAACTAAACATTAATTAAGAACCCTTAAAAAATAAATTTAAAAGTCAATAATTAAATACAAATAGATCCTATTATAATTTATGTAGATAGAAAAAAAAACGGATAACGACTCGTATGATAATAAAATATCAATATCTTTGTTAAATAATATGATTGTTGCTACCAAAAGAATTTGCTGTGCCTCTGCGAGGTGCTACATGCTGGACTTGTAATATTTTAAGATCTTTGTAATGAAACCATGTGGTAATGCAAATAAAAACTTGAAACTTGAAATAACTCATCATATAAATAACAGGCAAAAATAGAAACAGAAAGATTCGGTCTCGCTTTTAACAGGGCAACTTGCTGTTTGTGGGATAGTACGGCATTTCAACTTGGCATTAAGCATCTTACAACATTTTGCACTTATGTCATTTTAGCCTGTCGTTTCGGTAAAGCTTTGGAACTGAACATGTTTTAGCAAAAATATTCATTTTTAGAAGTAGATATTTTGGGAAAATGGACTTTTACCGTGAAATTACTTTAAAAAAATAGGCAGTGTTTAATAGTAGTTTATGCAACTGTCGTATAATGGGGGTCATTAGAATCCGAGCCTCGTGTTATAATAGTTTGACGCGAGCATTCTAATGTCTAGTTATATGCAGCTGCATACACTATTTTATCTACATTCTGCAAAAACCTCAGGTGTACACTTTTCCAAACGTCCTCACCAGCGATTGCAACATCTCAACAACAACTGAATGTCTCCATTTTATCGAAAGATGAGCCTTCTCTTTAAAACATTACGCTTCTGTAATTTCTATTAAATTGTAACTTGTATAGGCAGAATGCATAAAGCATGTCTTTATACAACAATCTTAATAGTAGTTTATGTCATTAGAATGCGAGTGTCTGTTTATCAATAGTTTGACACGAGCATTCGAATGCCTAATTATAACAGTTGCATACACTATTTTATCTACACTCTCCAGAAAAACTTAGAAACACTTTTCTAAACGTACGCACCGGCCATTGCAAGGCCCGATACAAGGTTAAATTCAATACGAGAACGTAATATGGCTAGATATGATTTTTTGAAAATTCTATACTTTAGCAGTTGTTTAGATGTGGAGTCTTAACAATAACTTAACTAAACAACATCTGGACAACATCTGAACCACAACTGAACAACATCGGATTAAGATCGGAAAAACAACTGAACAACACCTGAACAACACCTGAACAACATCGGTACAACAACTAAACAAAAACTGAACAACAGCTGAACAACAACCGAACAATTACCATACAACAACAACTGAAAGGTGCGGCGGATGGCAATATGAGTATTGGAAAAAAAAAACTTCGTTTCATTTCTCAACTTTATCGAAGTAAGAGCCTTCTCATTAAGTCATTACGCTTCTGTAATTTCTATTAAACTGTAACTGCTATAGGCAGAATGCAAAAAGCAGGTCTTTATACAACTGTTTTGAGCGCATAATCCGAACATTATGAGGCGAGTGTAGATAATAGTAGTTTATGCAACTGTCGTATAATGGGTCATTAGAATGCGAGTGTCTGTTTATCACACGAGGCGTAGCCGAGTGTGATAATAGTTTGACACGAGCATTCTAATGCCTAATTATAGCAGTTGCATACACTATTTTATCTACACTCTCCTAAAAAAACTCAGTTTAACACTTTTTCAAACGTCCGCACCGGCGATTGCAAGGCCCGAAACAAGGTCAAATTCAATACGAGAACGTAATATGGCTAGATATGAATTTTTGAAAATTCTATACTCCAGCAGTTGTTTAGATGTCGAGTCAGCAACTGAACAACGAACCGAACAACACCGAAACAACAACTGAACAACATCTTAACAACATCTGAACAACAATCTAATAAAACAACTAAACAATTACCGTACAACAACATCTACAGGTGCGGCGAAAGATGGCGATTTGAGTATTGGCAAAAAAAATCGTTTCATTTTTCAATTTTATCCAAGTAAGAGCATTCTCATTAAGTCATTACGCTTCTGTAATTTCTATTAAACTGTAATTTCTATAGGCAGAATGCATAAAGCAGGTCTTTATGCAACTGTTTTCGAGTTCATAATTCAAACATTATGAGGCGAGTGTAGATAAAATATGTTTCTATAAGATTTGTTGCTGTAAAAAGTTTAAACCACGTCTACCTTTTTTTGTAATAAGGCCGTATGTGTCAAAACAGTTCTTAGCGTGTTAAACTCACTCTGCCCAGTGAGGTTCACATAGCTGTCCTGCATCTCCCTCCACACTCTGTTGCCGTTGACAGCTCGCTCCCTGTCAGTGCACGTGCTGATCCAAGCCACTATGTGACACCTGTCTGTACTCACTCTGCCCAGTGAGGTTCACATAGCTGTCCTGCAACTCTCTCCACACTCTGTTGCCGTTGACAGCTCGCTCCCTGTCAGTGCACGTGCTGATCCAAGCCACTATGTGACACCTGTCTGTACTCACTCTGCCCAGTGAGGTTCACATAGCTGTCCTGCAACTCTCTCCACACTCTGTTGCCGTTGACAGCTCGCTCCCTGTCAGTGCACGTGCTGATCCAAGCCACTATGTGACACCTGTCTGTACTCACTCTGCCCAGTGAGGTTCACATAGCTGTCCTGCAACTCTCTCCACACTCTGTTGCCGTTGACAGCTCGCTCCCTGTCAGTGCACGTGCTGATCCAAGCCACTGTGACACCTGTCTGTACTCACTCTGCCCAGTGAGGTTCACATAGCTGTCCTGCAGCTCTCTCCACACTCTGTTGCCGTTGACAGCTCGCTCCCTGTCAGTGCACGTGCTGATCCAAGCCACTATGTGACACCTGTCTGTACTCACTCTGCCCAGTGAGGTTCACATAGCTGTCCTGCAGCTCCCTCCACACTCTGTTGCCGTTGACAGCTCGCTCCCTGTCAGTGCACGTGCTGATCCAAGCCACTGTGACACCTGTCTGTACTCACTCTGTCCAGTGAGGTTCACATAGCTGTCCTGCAGCTCTCTCCAAACTCTGTTGCCGTTGACAGCTCGCTCCCTGTCAGTGCACGTGCTGATCCAAGCCACTGTGACACCTGTCTGTACTCACTCTGTCCAGTGAGGTTCACATAGCTGTCCTGCAGCTCTCTCCAAACTCTGTTGCCGTTGACAGCTCGCTCCCTGTCAGTGCACGTGCTGATCCAAGCCACTGTGACACCTGTCTGTACTCACTCTGTCCAGTGAGGTTCACATAGCTGTCCTGCAGCTCTCTCCAAACTCTGTTGCCGTTGACAGCTCGCTCCCTGTCAGTGCACGTGCTGATCCAAGCCACTGTGACACCTGTCTGTACTCACTCTGTCCAGTGAGGTTCACATAGCTGTCCTGCAGCTCTCTCCAAACTCTGTTGCCGTTGACAGCTCGCTCCCTGTCAGTGCACGTGCTGATCCAAGCCACTGTGACACCTGTCTGTACTCACTCTGTCCAGTGAGGTTCACATAGCTGTCCTGCAGCTCTCTCCAAACTCTGTTGCCGTTGACAGCTCGCTCCCTGTCAGTGCACGTGCTGATCCAAGCCACAATAGCCTGGTCTTCCAGCATGGAGTACTCCCGCCCCGGGGGCACTGAAGACCTGGGAACAGGGTTGGAAAAAAAAATGTTTTTTTTAAAAGATCAAAACATTTTGTTTTATTTCAAATATAAAAAAAACATGTTTTAAATCAAAGTTTAATTTAAATTTCAAAGTAATTATATAATATAAATATAATTTCAAATTTAAAACAATAACTTTGAAATTAATATTTTCGATTTAAAACATGATCATACCCAACAACAAACATAGGTAGGTGTACCATACCAAGCTAAGCTCACATAACATAAAATAAACATTAAACTCTTGTTTTAACGATTTTTTTTTCAAAATTCCGGCTTTCCATATTTACGTATTCACAAGTCTCAAGAGCTCAAGACGAAATGCGGACAACTGAACTACAGCCGAACAAAACCATTCAAAAGGGAAACTCCCGCGTGTTGGGTTGCTAAATATCTATATTTTTAAAAAACTTGTGAAAAGACCATCGGGTCTGTTATTTTGATGTTTTAAACGTGTTTAAAACAAAACATGTTTTAATCTGTTTTAAACAAACGTGTTTTTTTTTTAGGTGTTTTAAACACTGTTTTAAACTTATGTTTTAAACGAATGTTTTAAACATTGCCAACACTGCCTGGGAACCATCGATATTGTGGCTGATAATGTAATACAGGGTTATTTTTTATTCACCCCGGAAATTTTACAGGGTGATTCTACTCATGATTCTGAACAACTTTTATTGTGGGGTCACCTGCGAAATCGCGAAAAAGAATCCAGCTGTTCCATACATTTTGTTCGAGAAGGTATGATTTTCTCTATGGAGCAGCTGGTTTTTTTTTTGCGATTTCGCAGGTGACCCCATAATAAAAGTTGTTCAGAATCATGAGTAGAATCACCCTGTAAAATTTCCGGGGTGAATAAAAAATAACCCTGTATAATCGTCTTAAAATGCTTTATTCAAAGCAACCATTTCGCACAATGTCATTTCTTAAAATGCTATAAGTCGTTTTCTAAAAATTATCATTTTGCTAAATATAAATGTTGCAAAATATTCAATATCATAATGTCCATTCTCATTCATTTCTTTTCTCGAAAGTTATTTTCTAAATACTTCTTAAAACAATAAATTTATGAAGATATGTATAACTAAAGATAAAGTTAGAATAAAAATAATCTTACCTCTTAGGCACCACCATTCGTCTCCTAAATGTTGGTTTCTTATTATCTTTCAATTTGGGGTTGTCAGTCTCTTTATGTTTATTTTTATCTTTCAACTTTTCGCTTTCTGTATCACCATGTTTATTTTTGGGTTCATGAAATTCTTTTTTCTGATTGTCTGCATTTACAATCTTCATTCGAAGTGGTTCTTGAGAGTTGAACACAATGAATGGTTTTTTTAAACGCATTTGTCTGCCTTGGTCTGTGGATATTGCATTTTGTTTTGTCAACTTCTTTAATGTGTCATTATCTGTTACTGTCACATTTCTAGTTTTAGATGTGATTTTGTCATCTTTACTATTTTGTAGATTTTCATTTACGTCACTTTTTTTTCTTCTGAGTTCTCTGTCCTTGTGCCTTCCCATTCCAACATTAGTTTCAGAAGATTTAGTCATTTCTTTAGCAGACCTACTTCTGATTTCGCGAGGTTTAGATGCTTGAACGGAATCTGAGAAATTGATTCTATTACTCCTTCTTATTTCGACGAGATCACTGTCGCTACATGACAAGCTTCTGCTGTATCCTGTGTCCGTACTATCTTCGTTAGAACTGGAAGGTTTCTCTTTAAAATATCTCTTTTTTTTTTTATTTCTTTCGTAATCAGATTCGCTATCATCTGACAAACTTATAACAGGTTTATCATTCTTTTTTGTTGGCAATTCTGCAGAACGGGTC
Organism: Tuta absoluta; assembly: GCA_027580185.1. Lineage (NCBI taxonomy): Eukaryota > Metazoa > Arthropoda > Insecta > Lepidoptera > Gelechiidae > Tuta > Tuta absoluta. The sequence continues at coordinate 221,387 of JAQAHW010000107.1, read as the reverse complement.
ATGGCCAATGCTTTTGCGTATCTGTACTTAGTTTTCATAGGTTTTTTATCGTGAGTATAACCTTCATTCACTGTTTGAAGTCCTAATTGTCTGGCGAAGTGAACAGTGATGTTAGAATCTCTGTTCTTCAGCATTCTAGCGATACGCGTACAACGTTCTAGTCTAACCAATGGATTGATTTTGAAGAAAATCATAGTTTTATAACTGTCGTCTTCGTCATATTTGAGTAAGTCGATGTTGGTGTTATGTGTTTCGATGTAACGTCGCAGTAGTAATACATCTTCTTCATTTATTACAAGCTCTTTGAATTGTTCCTCTGATTCGGTTGAGTCTCTTCTCAACAATTGTTCCGTTTCCTTGTCGTTGACTGATCGATTGAGTTTTTTCTTGGTTTTAGCATTTTTATCTTTGATAACTTTTTCGTCAGTGGAACCTGAATTATATTCTACAAGTTTTTGAACATCATTTTCGTGTGGTTTTAGTATTTTATTGTCAAGTTTTCTGTTAAATTCATGACTCGCTTTATGCTTGTTATTAGCTTCACTCTTATCAACTTTTTGTTGTTTAAAGGGTCTGGCTTCAATTATTTCAGTACTGGCACTTCTTAGCCTTTTCTGAGGAGTTCTTGTGTTGTGATTCTCTTTATTTTCTTGTGATGTTGAGAACTGATTCTCCTTATCATTTTGTGATGCAAGTTTCTGTGGCTGGGTTTGAATTGATTTGTGTGTGTCAGTTTGGATACTCTCCGTGTCTGTCTGAATGCACGCGTCTTTGCGTAATGCAGGAATTTGGGCCATAACATTAGGGCCATACCTGAAAATAATTTATTTGATATAATTAACTATTGTATTGTGATGTACTCGTAGAACATGTGCAAAATTTTAATAGATAGTAAGAATAAGTAGTGATCCTACAATTTTTTTTAACTTTTAGACAAAAGTGAAAAATCGTTCTTTCCTTCATACATACATATATCACGCCTATATCCCTTGCGGGGTAGCCAGAGCGGAAAAGACCGAAAAAACGGTCACTCACGCCACGTCTGACAATCATTTGAGTGTCATTTAGATAATTGTGTAGTGACAGGTCGTCAGCCCATCGCCTAAAATTGCAATACACACCCTTGAGTCCCTTAGTCGCCTCGTACGACTCCCACGGGCAAAAAATGGGGTGCTGCTATTCTAAGCCAGCATAACAAGGCATTCTTTCTTCCAAGTGATAGATAATGCTTTAAACTACACCTACGAGAATAAAAAACATGACAACAGACATCAAACAATATCCAAAGCAAATTCTCGCGTTGCAGTATTTAACTATTTAAAAGCAAATGCAATAAGTCTATACAGCCCAGTCTTCTATTCTGTCCACAAAAGTTTTGGCGGTTGCATCTTTTACTCCCGAGAGTAGAAAGAGATTTGTATGGGTTTTTCCTTAGTGCTAAACGTGAACAACTCCTCTTTGGTTGAAAAAGGTATAAACACTTTCAATATATGTGGATAGGAATTTATTCGCAATGCTGTTAATTCAATAAAAAGTAGAATTAAGCTAAGTTCTGTGGAATAATCTCCAATAAACGCAAAACTAATTTCCGTAATTGATTTAGATACTATGTTCAAAAAGTACCTGTAAAACATTTTGTGAATAAATCCCTTAAAAAAAAAAAGAACGGAGTAAAAGACCCTAGCAGAACCAATCATATGTCTTCTCCTTCTATTGTGTGGGTCAATGATTCAACGAATGACCCAACTATCTCTGGTATCCATGTTTTCAACTGCTACAAGTAGGCCTCTGACATGGTTGTGTGATGACCACCATCCAAGTTATCATAGACAGCAACCAGGACAGTTAAACATGCCCTCTGAAGCACGGAATCATCTTTTTAGCAGACAATCAGGTGATAACATAGGTAAAAATAATGAGGAAGGGATTTACCGGGCTCAGAATAGCATCACCCCATTTCTTTCCTCTGGGTGTCGTAAGAGTCGACTAAGGGACTCAATGGAAACATGTGTATTGCAATTTAAGGCAATGGCCTGACAACCTGTCACTAGGGCGATACACAATTTTCTAAATGACCCTGAAATATTTGTCCGATGTGGCTTAAATGTCGGTTTTTTGCCACGGTTTACTCTCTGCCTACTTTGCAAGGGTTACATACATGATGTAAAGGACTTACCTGTTGTATGGGACAGCAAATGTGGGTGGTTTAGGTTTTACTTCACACCTGAAACAGTTATGTTAATCATTAATACATTATTGCCATGTGATGCCGGCTTACAATAGCATCACCCTATTTTTTTCCAGTGGCACAAAATAAGGAGGAGGGCCAATAAGGGTAGTCAATCCATACTAATATTATAAGTCTGAGAGTTACCTCTTCACGCTCAAATGGCTTGACCAATTTGGATGAAATTTTAAACACAGGTAGAGTGTAACCTGGAATAACTCATAGACCACTTTTTACCGCATGAAAACAACTATTACCACAGGAAAATGTTTTTTTTTAAATATATTTCAACCTATGTTCCTTGGGGTTCCAGCCTGAAAAGTATACTCTGACCGAAAGTTGATCGGTTTCTTGGTCTGGTTCACCCTCAAAATATTTGCAGCTTATTATTTTTACATCCTGTGTGGATAATAGGAGTGCTCCTAACACTGGGGTATCATTTAAATAGGGGTTGGAATTTAACAGACGATAAGAAACTATATTAGCAGGGTTAATTACCCAACAAGTTGCACTGGACTAGGGTAGCCAGGGCTGGCGCCGAGTGGCCATATGCCCCAAAAAACGCGAGGCCCATATCCTGCGGTTTACTGTTGTGGCTCTCGATGATTAGGTCTCATAGATTCGATAGTACAAACCGTTGTTTAGGTAGACGCGGTCCTTTCACGATAGACCGAAGCGCGGCAACCACCGATGGCATCTCACGCAACGCGCCGCGGCGCCCGCATACGAAGCGGGCGCGCCGCCGCCAGCCGGCCACGCGGCCCGTCGACGCGCACACTCGCCGCCAGCGCCCGCCAGCCCATATCATCAGCTCCATTTCAATTTAAGAGACGGAATTAGGACGCGGCGGCAAAAATCATCATCGAAACAACAACCACCGCACCGCTGTCAAAACAAAAGCACAGATAATAAATAAACAAACTGCCAACGTAGGGATGCACCGAAATGAATCCGACGAAACCGGTTCAACTTTTTGAGGCAAAAAGCCGGAATCGATTCAAAAATTGCAGAGTGTAAAACGGCAAAATACAGAAAAAAAAACTAAATGGCGGGAAAGAAAAATTCTTTCGCTCGCTTTTTCGTTTACTTTCTCACGCAGTTTTCAATTTTTACTAAAAATTTTGAATATTTCATTGTAATTTTGACCAGAAAACCAGAAATTATTCTTCAAAGTATTGTGGTTGTGTGATTGTACGCATAGGATAGCCGAAATGAGCAGAAACCTGCGGCGCAGGCCACGGATCAGCTACCATGAAATTGAGGAACCCGATTTTGATGAATATGTCTGTAAGTTTTGGCTCCTACTACCTAAATACTTGTTAGTACTTCATTCTAAGTGGTTTATCATCACGAGGACCTAACTGCTTACCGTGGTTTAGTGGTCTGAGCGTTCGCCTCAGATCCAGAGGTCCCCGCTTCGAAGTCGGAGAAACTGTTTCCAATTTGGCTTAGAAACAGTTCCTCCCCAGTATAATAAGTTACTCTATGAGTTCCTCCGAGGACATGGCAGGCCGATCTACTTGTTTGTTCGTAAAAAAGATGGTTCTAAACTTCGGAGGGCACGTCAATCCGTCGGTACCGGTTACCATTTATCAGAGGCCTTGTTTTGTAGTAGTAAGTGTCTCACACGACAAGAAGAAAGAGATTACATTTTAAGTGTGGTTTGTTTTCAAGTTTGCGACCAGTGTGGGGACGAGGTATACGAGTACTGCGCCGTGCACGGCCCGCTGCTCGTGTTGCCCGACGATAAGGTAAGATAACTCTTTATTCAATACATACATACATACATGTGTGGATGGGAACGTCGGAAGGGGAAGACCTCGACGAACGTACCTTGATCATATCGGGGACGTGCTAAAGAAAGGTCAGGTCAAGAGTACCCTAAACCGACGAGCATGCATGAAGAGATTGATGAATGTGGAAGAGGCGAAAGAAGTATGCCAGGATCGTAGTAAGTGGAAGGAAGTAGTCTCTGCCTACCCCTCCCGGAAAGAGGCGTGATTTATGCATGTACAAACATACATAAATCACGCCAATATCCCTTACGGGGTAGGCAGAGCGTTAAAGGCCGTAAAACGGATATTAACACCTCGTCTGACAAAAGTTTGAGGGTCAATCAGATAACTGTTTATCACTATAGTGACAGGTTGTCAGCCCATCGCCTAAAGTTGCAATACACATAACCCTCGAATCCCTTAGTCGCCTCTTACGACAACCATGGGTAAGAAATAGGGTGATGCTATTCTAAGCCGGCATCACTATTCTTTTTCTTAAACACTTATTCAATAAACTTACTTATAATAGGTACACTTATATAAAATAATTATGAGACTTTCCTATTTCCTGAACTAAGAATGTGAATTCCTTTATCTCAGGTAAGTAGAACTAAGGCAAAACGAGAAAGTTTTTTAACGACAGTAGATACATACGCCTATAATCCCTTGCGAGGTAGGCAGAGCGTAAACGGACATTTACGCCAAGTCTGACAAATATTTGGGGGTCATTCGGAAAATTGTGTATCGACAAAGAGACAGGTTGTCATCCCATCGCCTAAAATTGCAATACACACCCTCGAGTTCCTTAGTCGCCTTTAACGACTTCCACTGGAAAGAAATGGGGTGATGCTATTCTAAGCTGGCGTCACACGGCATTTTTTACAACAGGACAGTTTAAGAAATTCCTTAAACTTAAAAGGCACTATTAAATTCAGTGCAAATATTTTCGGGTGAGTTCTACTCGTGGAACTGAACAACTTTCCTCAAGGAACATAGGTTCAGACCTCCCATACAAAAAAAAAACAAAAAAAAAATTACACTTTTTGAGAGGTCCAAATTTATTTTTCACATTCGACCCACTTGGGGAAAGTTGTCCAGTTTCACTAGAAGAACTAATCCTAAAATATAAATCGCATCACTATCACAGGCTGTTTTGTCGGCTTAGAATAGCATCACCCCCTTTCTTTCCTGTGGGTGTCGTAAGAGGTGACTTATTGACTCGAGCACTAACCTCTATTAGGACTCAAAGGTTACTTGTGTATTGCAATTATAGGCGATAGCCTGACAACCTGTAACTAAGACGATACACAATTTTATGAAAAAATAAAATGTTTGTCTCACGTGGCATCGGTAAATGCTCGCGGGCATTACGCTCTGCCTACCCCACAAGGGATATAAGTTCCACCAAGTACACATTTAAAATTAAATTAAAAGAATATTTGCTTCAAAAAACAGGTAACCCAGGTAGGAAAAAAAATAAATTGTAATTGGGTAGTTTCTGGCAGCAACCGCTCATCTAAAAGTGTGCCACTCCTTTTCCCGTGGTAATAGTTGTTTTCCCGCGGTAAAAAGTATCCTAAGTGTTATTCCAGGTTATACTTTACCTGTGTTTCAAATTTCATCCAAATCGGGCAAGCCGTTTGAGCGTGAAGAGGTAACAAACATACATACACACACAAACTCTCAGATTTATATCAGTATTCGGAGGGCTGTCCCTCACATCCAGTATAGCGATTGGCGTATTAACTTCGATACCGCGTTTCAGGACTTGTCCGTGCCATAATTTCGAGGCAGAGACGTATCATCCACCTCCATACATTACAACCGTTGCGTGCGTACATCACGCTTGCACACATCGACGCGCGTCGACGCATACGTATCCAGTGTGCACTAGCCTTTACTGCTTGTATCATTTTCATATATATTTTTGCGCCGTGTGATGCCGGCTTAGAATAGCATCACCCTATTTCTTACCCATGGGTGTCGTAAGAGCCGACTAAGGGACTCGAGGGATGTGTATCTATTGCAATTTTAGGCGATGGGCTGACAACCTGACGTTGTAGTGATACACAGTTATCTGATTGACCCTCAAGCTTTTGTCAGACGACGTGGTGTTAATATCCGTTTTACGGCCGTTACGCTCTGCCTACCCCGTAAGGGGTATAGGCGTGATTTATGTATGTATATAAGGTGTAAAAAAAATTGCTGAGAATATTTAAAGGGGTGAACCAGTACGTGAAACTGAACAACTTTCCCCAAGGAACATAGGTCGAAATATGAAAAGAAAGACCCTCCCATACTTAGTGTGTTACCCGGCCGGGATAATTTGTATGGGAGGACCAATTTTTTTTTCATATTTCGACCTATGTTCCTTGGGGAAAGTTGTTCAGTTTCACGTACTGGTTCACCACTTAAAATATTTTCAGCATTTTTTTTACACCATGTATATTTTAACCCATTAACAGCCGCAACAGTCCACTGCTGGACATGGGCCTCCCCTATTGGGGGGCATTGCCATACTCACCACGCTTGGCAGGCAGATTGTGACTGCAAGATGTTGCCATTCACAGGGAGCGATGCTGCCCATTCCCTGGATGATTAGAACTAGGGTGATGATTGCACGCTAAGTATCATTGTCATTAATGCCGTGTGATGCCGGCTTAGAATAGCATCACCCCATTTCTTGCCCGTGGGAGTCGTAAGAGGCGACTAAGGGACTCGAGGGCGTGTATTGCAGTTTTAGGCGATGGGCTGACAACTTGTCACTATGGCGATACACAATTTTCCGGGTGACCCTCAAATGTTTGTCAGACGTGGCGTAAATGTCCGTTTTGTGCGGCCATTTGTGCTCTGCCTACCCCGCAAGAGATTATAGGCGTGATATGTGTGTGTGTGTGTGTGTGTGTATCATTGTTATGTTGAATGGTGTAGGTGCCGACGCCGACCGGTTATCCGTCATTCGTGCCTCACGCTGCGCTCACCATTCCACAGGAGTTCCTGCACCTCGCCTGTTCCACTATCCCAGGTCTAATCCAACCCCATCCTTACCACAAACTTATTTTTAAATTAGATAACATATTTTTACTATATGAATATTACAAAATATTCGCCATCAATTTACTAATAACTTAAATTCAGGGATCAAACAATACGTAGAAAATATCTGAATAGCATTAAATTTAATTATTTATTTTCCTCGTAAGTTATTGTTTCATATTAATAAACAAGGAATAACATAAAAACGAACTCAAGAATAGTGATTTGATTATATTACGACATTTGATTGGAAAAAAGTAACTTTTGACGTGACAACGTCTTAAATTAGGTTGTGGCTCGGTGGCATGCACGGAAAAATATAACGCCCGCTCACGTCTGTTACAGTGAGTCATGACCGAAAGAGAGGCACGCTGAATGCCGTCTCTCTCGCACTCAAGCATAATCGGTGCGCAGCATTCGAGAATTACGTTGTCACGTTCAAACTTCGCCCGTATACCGACTTTACAGGCAACCATTTTTTTAACTTCGTTTTGCGATATTCCTAAATCAGTTTAGATATACGGCCAAATATTTCTGGATTTATTTAGGAAGATGGTAGAATGAATTCACAATTTTGCCATATCCCAGCTTTTGCGAATTCCTAATTCTGCCATATTACTGCGAAATACACACGATACAGATGCGGGTCTAGGAGTGTTTGCTTCGCTGACTCTGCCAAAGGGAGTGCGTCTGGGACCGTACCGCGGCCAGCGGATCACAGAGCCCACTTCTGAATATTGCTGGCAGGTAAGTAACACTTAAGATGCGGGTCTAGGAGTGTTTGCTTCGCTGACATTGCCAAAGGGAGTGCGTCTGGGACCGTACCGCGGCCAGCGGATCACAGAGCCCACTTCTGAATATTGCTGGCAGGTAAGTAACACTTAAGATGCGGGTCTAGGAGTGTTTGCTTCGCTGACTTTGCCAAAGGGAGTGCGTCTGGGACCGTACCGCGGCCAGCGGATCACAGAGCCCACTTCTGAATATTGCTGGCAGGTAAGTAACACTTAAGATGCGGGTCTAGGAGTGTTTGCTGACGCTGCCAAAGGGGGTGCGTCTGGGACCGTACCGCGGCCAGCGGATCACAGAGCCTACATCTGAATATTGCTGGCAGGTAAGTAACACTTAAGATGCGGGTCTAGGAGTGTTTGCTGACGTTGCCAAAGGGAGTGCGTCTGGGACCGTACCGCGGCCAGCGGATCACAGAGCCCACTTCTGAATATTGCTGGCAGGTAAGTAACACTTAAGATGCGGGTCTAGGAGTGTTTGCTGACGTTGCCAAAGGGAGTGCGTCTGGGACCGTACCGCGGCCAGCGGATCACAGAGCCTACATCTGAATATTGCTGGCAGGTAAGTAACACTTAAGATGCGGGTCTAGGAGTGTTTGCTGACGTTGCCAAAGGGAGTGCGTCTGGGACCGTACCGCGGCCAGCGGATCACAGAGCCCACTTCTGAATATTGCTGGCAGGTAAGTAACACTTAAGATGCGGGTCTAGGAGTGTTTGCTGACGTTGCCAAAGGGAGTGCGTCTGGGACCGTACCGCGGCCAGCGGATCACAGAGCCCACTTCTGAATATTGCTGGCAGGTAAGTAACACTTAAGATGCGGGTCTAGGAGAATTTGCTGACGTTGCCAAAGGGAGTGCGTCTGGGACCGTACCGCGGCCAGCGGATTCACTTCTGAATATTGCTGGCAGGTAAGTAACACTTAAGATGCGGGTCTAGGAGTGTTTGCTGACGTTGCCAAAGGGAGTGCGTCTGGGACCGTACCGCGGCCAGCGGATCACAGAGCCCACTTCTGAATATTGCTGGCAGGTAAGTAACACTTAAGATGCGGGTCTAGGAGTGTTTGCTTCGCTGACTCTGCCAAAGGGAGTGCGTCTGGGACCGTACCGCGGCCAGCGGATCACAGAGCCCACTTCTGAATATTGCTGGCAGGTAAGTAACACTTCAGATGCGGGTCTAGGAGTGTTTGCTTCGCTGACGTTGCCAAAGGGAGTGCGTCTGGGACCGTACCGCGGCCAGCGGATCACAGAGCCCACTTCTGCATATTGCTGGCAGGTAAGTAACACTTAAGATGCGGGTCTAGGAGTGTTTGCTTCGCTGACGTTGCCAAAGGGAGTGCGTCTGGGACCGTACCGCGGCCAGCGGATCACAGAGCCCACTTCTGAATATTGCTGGCAGGTAAGTAACACTTAAGATGCGGGTCTAGGAGTGTTTGCTGACGTTGCCAAAGGGAGTGCGTCTGGGACCGTACCGCGGCCAGCGGATCACAGAGCCCACTTCTGAATATTGCTGGCAGGTAAGTAACACTTAAGATGCGGGTCTAGGAGTGTTTGCTGACGTTGCCAAAGGGAGTGCGTCTGGGACCGTACCGCGGCCAGCGGATCACAGAGCCCACTTCTGAATATTGCTGGCAGGTAAGTAACACTTAAGATGCGGGTCTAGGAGAATTTGCTGACGTTGCCAAAGGGAGTGCGTCTGGGACCGTACCGCGGCCAGCGGATTCACTTCTGAATATTGCTGGCAGGTAAGTAACACTTAAGATGCGGGTCTAGGAGTGTTTGCTGACGTTGCCAAAGGGAGTGCGTCTGGGACCGTACCGCGGCCAGCGGATCACAGAGCCCACTTCTGAATATTGCTGGCAGGTAAGTAACACTTAAGATGCGGGTCTAGGAGTGTTTGCTTCGCTGACGTTGCCAAAGGGAGTGCGTCTGGGACCGTACCGCGGCCAGCGGATCACAGAGCCCACTTCTGAATATTGCTGGCAGGTAAGTAACACTTAAGATGCGGGTCTAGGAGTGTTTGCTTCGCTGACGTTGCCAAAGGGAGTGCGTCTGGGACCGTACCGCGGCCAGCGGATCACAGAGCCCACTTCTGCATATTGCTGGCAGGTAAGTAACACTTAAGATGCGGGTCTAGGAGTGTTTGCTTCGCTGACGTTGCCAAAGGGAGTGCGTCTGGGACCGTACCGCGGCCAGCGGATCACAGAGCCCACTTCTGAATATTGCTGGCAGGTAAGTAACACTTAAGATGCGGGTCTAGGAGTGTTTGCTGACGTTGCCAAAGGGAGTGCGTCTGGGACCGTACCGCGGCCAGCGGATCACAGAGCCCACTTCTGAATATTGCTGGCAGGTAAGTAACACTTAAGATGCGGGTCTAGGAGTGTTTGCTGACGTTGCCAAAGGGAGTGCGTCTGGGACCGTACCGCGGCCAGCGGATCACAGAGCCCACTTCTGAATATTGCTGGCAGGTAAGTAACACTTAAGATGCGGGTCTAGGAGAATTTGCTGACGTTGCCAAAGGGAGTGCGTCTGGGACCGTACCGCGGCCAGCGGATTCACTTCTGAATATTGCTGGCAGGTAAGTAACACTTAAGATGCGGGTCTAGGAGTGTTTGCTGACGTTGCCAAAGGGAGTGCGTCTGGGACCGTACCGCGGCCAGCGGATCACAGAGCCCACTTCTGAATATTGCTGGCAGGTAAGTAACACTTAAGATGCGGGTCTAGGAGTGTTTGCTTCGCTGACTCTGCCAAAGGGAGTGCGTCTGGGACCGTACCGCGGCCAGCGGATCACAGAGCCCACTTCTGAATATTGCTGGCAGGTAAGTAACACTTCAGATGCGGGTCTAGGAGTGTTTGCTTCGCTGACGTTGCCAAAGGGAGTGCGTCTGGGACCGTACCGCGGCCAGCGGATCACAGAGCCCACTTCTGCATATTGCTGGCAGGTAAGTAACACTTAAGATGCGGGTCTAGGAGTGTTTGCTTCGCTGACGTTGCCAAAGGGAGTGCGTCTGGGACCGTACCGCGGCCAGCGGATCACAGAGCCCACTTCTGAATATTGCTGGCAGGTAAGTAACACTTAAGATGCGGGTCTAGGAGTGTTTGCTGACGTTGCCAAAGGGAGTGCGTCTGGGACCGTACCGCGGCCAGCGGATCACAGAGCCCACTTCTGAATATTGCTGGCAGGTAAGTAACACTTAAGATGCGGGTCTAGGAGTGTTTGCTGACGTTGCCAAAGGGAGTGCGTCTGGGACCGTACCGCGGCCAGCGGATCACAGAGCCCACTTCTGAATATTGCTGGCAGGTAAGTAACACTTAAGATGCGGGTCTAGGAGTGTTTGCTTCGCTGACGCTGCCAAAGGGAGTGCGTCTGGGACCGTACCGCGGCCAGCGGATCACAGAGCCCACTTCTGAATATTGCTGGCAGGTAAGTAACACTTAAGATGCGGGTCTAGGAGTGTTTGCTGACGTTGCCAAAGGGAGTGCGTCTGGGACCGTACCGCGGCCAGCGGATCACAGAGCCCACTTCTGAATATTGCTGGCAGGTAAGTCCGGATATAAGCACTTAAGCGCGGAGTTTAATAATATCCTAATTGTATTCATGATTCATTTGCCACAGAAACACCCGACCATTACATGCCGTGTGATTAACCTGGCCAGCCCCGAAGCAGTGCCTTTAATTTATTTTATCCCGCCCAAACCGGTTTTCTATTATTGATTTTTTTTATTCAATGTAGGATAGTATTATAACTTATTGACGTCATATTACATTAAGTAGGACAATACAAAATTGTTAGAAAAAGAAGAAAATTGTGTTAAACAAATTTCTTTTTTTTTGTGCCTTTGGGGCGTGACTGGGCTTACGAGTTGTTCTGGGAAGAACGGATTGGACTGAATCTACCCGGCACGTACCGGTAGTTCCCAAAATGGGGACCAAATGAGGGACCTCCGCGCCCCCGCCGGCGGGGGCGTCGGTTGCTTGAGGAGCTTGTGGAGTGTGATCTACTCGCAATGGCTGCAGCAGCGGCTACTGTGATGTCGTCATCCGTTATCCCTACATTGAATAATAGTACATTGTTGTCGAGGTATGGAAAATAAGACTTTTCTGGACGAGTTTAGTTTGAAGTCCGAGCCGCAGGCGAGGACTTCAATTATACAAGTCAAGCAAAGTAATTTTCCCCGAGGCTTACATAACATAGTGCTTTTCTCAAAAAAGGCTAGGAAATGAAAGATTGTACTTCTTATAAAAGTTAGCTAGCGACCACAACACAACGAAACAAATAAAAATTTACAATTTTCCCACCAATTGTAATTTTTTAAAATAAATTCGCCTGTAAGGCACAGTATTACGTAATATTCAGCCATACTAAATGTTTAGTTCATTATTTTCTTTTTTAATTCTGGACAGGCAAGGGTCTTCATATCATACAGCCTCGTCTTTAGTTACCTGTTTCATACAAAATTACGTTCCGTTTCTATGAGAGTCATCGAGATAATTTTGAAATCAAATTATGTGGGTTTAGCGTATAACGAATTTATCTTAATGGACACCAGCAAAGGATTTCCATACAACTTTGCTGGCGTGATCTGAGACGTGACAAACAATGTGAAACTTCGCGGTTTCTTTTTTTGAAAGAAATGAACACATTTCCTAGCATTTTTGAGAAAACTTAATTTCATTTCCCGAGAGCACACATTTAAATATCTACCTCGGGGATCGTACCCGGGAGCTCTGCGTGAAATCCGCGACTGGTTGTTCAGATCTACGACGGCAGCAACCACCGGCGGCCGCTGCACGTAGTGGACGCTGGTGACCCTCAGCGCTCCAATTGGATGCGCTACGTCAACTGCTCGCGCTTCTGGGCCGAACAGAACCTAGTCGCCTATCAGTACCAAGGCGAGCTCTACTACAGGTCTAAACTCAATTTTTGTTATTTATTATTTCTTTATTGCAAAAACAGTGTTCAAACTTATAATATAAAACAGTGTCTCACAAAACTGCACAAACAGTTAGACTGTGAGATCAGACGATACTCGCTTTTAACTTATATAATATTTCACTTATTGTAAAACTTAAAACTAGTTTCAATTTTCGCTGCCACTCCAATGTGTCCGTTGGTATATTAGGTGCAAATATTGTGGTATATTAGGAGCTTGTAAAATGTTAAGCTTGCTTCGCTCGCTAACAAACATTTGGTAAATAAGTACAGGGTAACAAATTGTAAAACTTAAAACTAGTTTCAATTTTCGCGGCCAATCATGTGTCCGTTGGTATGTTAGGTGCAAATATTGTGGTATATTAGGAGCTTGTAAAATGTTTAGCTTGCTTCGCTCGCTAACAAACATTTGGTGATTAAGTACAGGGTAACAAATATTAGCTGCAAATATTTGAAGGGGTGAAACAGCCCATGAAACTGAACAACTTTCCTCAAGGAATATGAAAAATAAGGTCGGAATGTGAAACATAATTTTTGCTCTTCCAGCCAACCGGGTCAATTTGTATGGAATTTGTACCATGATTGTTTCATATTTCGACCTAATATATAATCTTTGGGGAAAGTTGTTTAATTTCATGGGCTGGTTCACCCTTTCAAATATTTGCAGGTAATTTTTTAACATCCTGTAATTAATAACCAAATGTTTTTTAGCGAGCGAAGCAAACTTAACTTATTAGGAACTCGGTACACAAGAACATAATATGACGAGTGAAGCCAACTCAACATTTACAATAATTAACATGCGCGATACATAACAAAGAATATACAGCGAGTGAAGCGAGCTCCCTATTGTATGAATAAGCTGGGCAAAGACGAACATAAGGCGAGCGAAGCGAGCTTGTAAGTTTAGTAAGTGGAGGCAGTAGGTGCATAAAACGATTGTCACTTTCCACTGCGATCAGGGAAGTTCCCTGGGTCTCTTTATCCTCCTAATAAAAAAAGATTACCAAATTTAAGTAACTAGTGAGTTAGTATACGGGGTGTAAGGGACGGTGTACCGAAAACTTTGCATGATCACACAAAAGAATCAAAATATAATTAAAAAAAGTTTTTTAAAACAAGCTTTTATTTATTTGAGTGCACTATTTAAAGAGTGGTTGCCAAGATGATTCCAACGAGCCCAAACTCGATAGGGGTACGTAGTTTCATCTCAGAGATGCTACGAGTATGACCTCCATCACCATATCAGCTTTTTGACATCATAATATTGCATTGTCACCCAATTTACATGTCTATGCAAAATTTTAGATCAATCGGAAGTCGTTAAGTGGCGCAAATTTTGCTTCCAAGATTTGACCCGTACAAACTAACAAACGAACACGGCAAGTCAAATAAAAGCTTGTAATTTTTTTTGATCAATCGGAAGTCGTTAAGTGGCGCAAATTTTGCTTCCAAAACAAACGAACACGGCAAGTCAAAGCTTATGAAAAACAGACTATGAAGCTGAACCACTTTTTCTAAAGGGCTATGTTGGCTAAAGAGACTAAATTCCCCGCTGCCGCCTGAATTTCTGAAAATAGGTATACGTTTCCCAACTTAGGCTTAGGCTCTGTTACAGCTTCACTGTTACACAATATTATAAATTGTATTTAACTCTGGCAAATAGGTACACAATATTTCAAATGACCCTCAAATGATTGTCATACGTGGCGTAAATGTCCTTTTTTTACAGCCGTTTACGCTCTGCTTACCCCGTATGGGATTATAGGCGTGATATATTTATGTATGTATGTATTTGACTCTTTCCACGACGACCACCAAACTGAATAGACGTGTCTCCACCCTTGTACCACTGTCTCTCATTTCTTCTTACCTCTATAGTAATAGAATCTGGGCACTTACAGGCTCCATAGTAAAAGTTGTTGCATGTTCTAATCATTCCTGCAAAAGTTTACGGTACACCGTCCCTTACAATTGGTATATTATGACGTTCGATGTGGCGCAGTGGTAGTGCGACTGCCTGCGCCGCAAAGGTTCCGGGTTCGATTCTCGGTGGGACACTCACAAAAGTTGATTATTATCACTTTGTGAATTTGTTCCCGGTCTGGTTCTGACAGGGTGAACCACCTGATTGTCCGAAAAGAAATGGTTCCGTGCTTCGGAGGGCACGTTAAGCAGTCGGTCCCGGTTGCTGTCTAAGATTACTTAGACAGCAGTCGTTATCGTTACACAACCATGTCAGAGGCCTACTACTAGTAGTAGGCGGTTGAAAAACTCTGACACCGGGGTTCATCGTGTCGTTCGACGACTCGGTGTCCCACACAAAAAATAAAGAAGGGTTTACAAGGTTGCCTGGAAGAGATCGCTGCAAGCGATAAGGCCGCCTTTGCTTACTTTTAGTCTTAAGTTTTCTGTATTGTTTTGTTTCTGTTTTGTATGTCGTAAGCAATAAAGTGTTCATCTACTTATATCCTTTTTTGCACAAAATTAATAAAAGTTTTACAATAAAATTAGTTTCAAAGGCGAGCTTATCTCTTAAGAAAAAATCTCTTCTAGCCAACCCATTTGTTCTCAGAAAATTAATATCTTATTGGGTAAGTAGGCAATAAATAACAAAAGAAAATAGAATAACAACTACAAATATACAGTCTACAGAACTATACCTGCATACAATATATATATACATTAAATAAATTATAGCTATCTATACGGGGTGTAAGGGACGGTGTACCGAAAACATTGCAGGCATGATCTGACCATGAAACTGAACAACTTTTTCTATGGAAGATATGTCGGTAAACGAAAATATTTTTCTACCTTCCATACAAAATTCCCGATCAGCTGACTGACTTTCTATGGGAACTCAAAAATTATAATTTCGTTTCCCAACATAGGCTCCATAATGAAAGTTGTTCAGTTTCATGGTATGTATGTATGTATGTATTAACTTTATTGTACCACCAGACACATTTATAAAAACAGTTACAGAAATAAATTTAAAAACAAGAGGCACAAAGGCGGACTTATCCCATTAAGGGATCTCTTCCAGTCAACCTTTGAGAGACTCAGAGGATATGTTATTTGCAGGTAAATTATGCGGTACTTCAGCATGGTTAAAATAAGCTTACTCTATCAATATATATTATAAACAAATAACAAATACACGTACTTGATCATAAATAAAACACACAAACAAACACATAATAATATATCATACATAAATTAATATACACATAAATAAATATATCATAAACCCTATAAATTGTCCATGTCACCCAGATCGTACCCCCAAACCTTCTTGATGTTGGATTTGAACACCTTCACATTAGCACTCTTCCTCACATCTACAGAAAGTCTATTCCACAAGCGCGCAGCATGGACAGTGAAAGACTTCTTAAAAGTCGTAGAGGAACAAACCGCTATCTGCAGCGAAAGGTCACCATAGGAGCGCTGACGAGCGGCCGCAATATTGAACGCAAACCTCTCACACAGATACTGAGGTGCAGCAGGATTTGTAAGCACATTGAAGAGAAGTGAGAGGGTGTGCAGGTCTCTGCGAAGACGTATAGGTAGCCACCTCAAGCGCTCCCTGTATTCGGTGATGTGGTCAAACTTACGCAACCCAAAGATGAAGCGGATGCATTGGTTCTGGAGCCGTTCCATCTTATTAAGATGTTCTTCAGTGAGGTCCAGATATGCCACATCTCCATAATCCAGCAATGGTAATAAGAGTGCTTGAGCGAGCATTGTTTTTGTCTTGAGAGGCAGAAAGTTCTGCAACCTTTTGAGCGAGTGAAGTGACGCGTACAGTCTTCGACTAACCTCAGTTAATTGATCTGTCCAGGATAAAGTTTGGTCGATGTATATTCCGAGGTTCTTTACTTTTGAAGAGAAAGGAATGGGAGAGTCATCGAGGAAAACCTCGGGAATAGAACTCGATCTTAATTTGGAAATACGCTGATGACCTCCAATAATGATGGCTTGGGATTTGGCCGCATTCAACAGGAGACCATGTTTCTTCGCCCAACAACTTATAGAAAGCAGGTCATGGTTTATCCTGTTGACTGCATCATTCAGCCTATCCGGTGGTTCCGCCGCATATATCTGAAGATCATCAGCGTACAGGTGAAACGAGGATTGCAAAGCGGATGTAATACCGTCTATAAATATAGAAAATAGTAAAGGCGAAAGCACTCCACCCTGCGGGACCCCTGCCCTAATCCTACACCAGCCAGATCGTCTATCGTTGGCCTTCACAAGCTGATATCGGTCCGTAAGGTACGAACAGAACCACGCAGCAGTTTTGGATTCCAGGTTAAGCTTGCGGAGCACAGCAAGGAGAATATCACTATCCACGGTATTAAAAGCACTACTGAAGTCAAGAAGAACAAGGACAGTGATTTTCCCTTCCTGTATATTGTGTCGGATGTCATCAGTGATGTGAACCAACGCAGACACAGTGCTGTGCCCCGCACGGAACCCCGACTGAAAACGGTTAAAAAGCATGTGGCGGTTGAGGTGTCCAGTCAGACGCTGATGAACACAGTGCTCTAATATCTTAGAGAGAACAGGGAGGATAGATATTGGCCTGAACTCCGTAAATACTTTAGCGTTAGGTGTCTTCGGGAGGGGCAGAACGTGGGCGTATTTCCAAGCCTTTGGAAAGATACCGGTGGAAATTGAGCAATTAAGGATATGGGCTATGGCTGGAGCTAGAGTATCAGAGTAAGGAATAATCATATCTAAACTCAGTCCGTCCTCACCAACCGCCCTTGTCCCAATTGACTTTAAGGCCTTTACCACCTCACCCACCGTGATCTGTCTGAGCTCCAGCGGCACAGGTGCCGTCAAAGGAGAGTTCGCAAGCTCTGCAAGTGTCCTCAACTTTACGTCAGGATCATACGAAACAGGCGATGTAACAAAATAATTGTTGAGGGCATCAAGATCCAGGTTGAGATTAGAATCTTCTCGAGAGCCACCAACCCCGAGAGACTTTAGGTATTTCCACAGTTTATGGGGAGGGCATTCCTGGATTGACGAGTGGATATGTCTTCGTTTGGAGTTCCTGCAGGTTTTGTTACAGTGATTGCGAATGTCATGGTAAGCACGGATATTTTCTTCACAAGGAGCACGACGCGCTTTAAGGCGCGCCGCATCTCGCCGAGCCATAAGTTGTTTTATGGCTGGTGTGAGCCACGGTGCGGGATAGTGCTTAACTCGAACTTCTTTCAGAGGGGCATGTTTATCATAGAGAGTTAGAAGAATGTGTTGAAAAGCGGCCACCTTACTGTCCACATCGTCACTATCCATCACAGATGCCCAGTCAGCATCAGCCAGGTCCCGTTCAAAGGCCTCCTTATCAATCTTACCATAGTCCCGGATAAGTATAGTCTTATGCCTACGTTTGGGTGGTCTAATCTTAAAAGATGCGAAAATAAGATCATGTAGAGAAAACCCAGAGGCATTAAATTGACCATGGGAGGCAACCAACTCCGGTGAAGAGGTAATGATAAGGTCCAGAAGAGATGGAGGACCGTTGTGGGAGAAATGTGTAGGCCCCTCCATAGGCAGGATGTTTAGATTAAGGGACTCTGAGAGAGCAACGAGCTTCTTGGAGCGGTGATCATCCTTCAATAAACAAGTGTTGAAGTCACCCATCAACACAATGTGTTCATAAAGAGGCCGTAAGTTTGCTAGGGTGGATTCCAGTGAGTTAAAGAAGTTGATGTGCAAGTTGGGACTGTAGAATACTCCTAGCAAAACTTTGGTATGATGGAGACTTACCTCCAAGAACAAATGCTCCGCTGAATTTGCTACAGACAACGATTTGTCGACTATTTTGAACGAGAGGTCTGATGGTCTGATCATGCCTGCAAAGTTTTCGGTACACCGTCCCTTACACCCCGTATAGATAGATAATTTATTTAATATATATATATATTGTCGGTGCCGTGTGATGCCGGCTGTGCCGTTTGATGCCGGCTTAGAATAGCATCACCCCATTTCTTTCCCGTGGGTGTCGTAAGAAGCGACTAATAATCCATCCAAACACAATATTCCATCCAAATTATCCTCAAATGTTTGTCAGACGTGGCGTAGATGTCCGTTTTTTACGGCCGTTTGCGCTCTGCCTACCCCGTAAGGGATTATAGGCGTGATATATGTATGTATATAAGGTGTAAAAAAATTAGCTGAGAATATTTTAAGGGGTGAACCAGTACGTGAAACTGAACAACTTTCCCCAAGGAACATAGGTCGAAAAATGAAAAAAAAATTGGCCCTCACATACAAATTATCCCGGCCGGGTAACACACTAAGTATGGGAGGGTCAAATTATTTTTTCATATTTCGACCTATGTTCCTTGGGGAAAGTTGTTCAGTTTCACGTACTGGTTCACCCCTTAAAATATTCTTAGCTAATTTTTTTACACCCCATATGTAATAAATTATCTATCTATATTATGTGCGGTTGTCGCTGATGTAGAACCGTGAAGATCATCCCGCGCATGACGGAACTCTTGGTATTCTACGGCGCCGAGTTCGCGCGCGCACTGCGCATCGACCTCCGCCTCTACAACAAGATCGCAGCTATTACAGGTAACACTGGATTGGATATTAGATACGTAAATAGCTAGCCGCCCGCCCAGCGGTTTCACCCGCTGCTATCCGTTTTCCCGTAGGAATGTGAACTTACCCGGCATACATGAAACCTTTATCTTAAATCTCTTAATCTTGGCACGCAATGCGCTGCGTGTGGCATATGGCTACGTGCACGAGCTGCATACGGCCAAGTGCGAGTCGGACTCGCGCACGAAGGGTTCCGTACTATTATCTTTAACAAAAAACACGTGTTTTGTATTGCAGCCCCCATAAATATTTATTTTATTATTTTTTATAGTATTTGTTACTAGCTTTTACCCGCGACTTCGTCCGCGTTAGATAGTTTTTTTAGGCACGGGTTCTAAAGTAGATTTGTACATGTATATTCATAGTAAGTATGACAGTGATATGAGAACAGTTCTTATCTCTACTGTTTAAAGATGACTTGCTTGCTTCTGTTGTCAAAAGGGACAATTCAAAATTTGCTATCCGGCCTGAGAGATCAATATTTATAAGCATTGAATACAAAAGTCAGTAGATAACAAAAAAAATCCTAGGTAAAAAGTTGACAATGTCCTTTCTCAACTTATTCCTTGTCCTTTGTCCTTGTGAAAAAAAGCGGCCCATCATACTTAACAACTTTTGTTTTAAAACCATGCCTGTATCTCTGATAGTTTAGCTGGGCTCCTGATGGTACACCTGGTGGTCTACATAAGGTACTCCAGATCCTCTATGTCCTTGTGAAAAGAAGCAGCCCATTATACTGATCAACTTTTGTTTTTGAACCATGCCCGTATCTCTAATAGTTTAGCTGGGCTCCTGATGGTACACCTGGTGGTCTACAAAAGGTACTCCAGATCCTCAATGTCCTTGTGAAAATAAGCGGCCCATCATACTGAACAACTTTTGTTTTGGAACCATTTCTGTATCTCTAATAGTTTAGGTGGGCTCCTGATGGTACACCTGGTGGTCTACATAAGGTATTCCAGATCCTCAATGTCCTTGTGAAAAGAAGCGGCCCATCATACTGAACAACTTTTGTTTTAGAACCATTCCTGTATCTCTAATAGTTTAGCTGGGCTCCTGATGGTACAACTGGTGGTCTACATAATGTACTCCAGATCCTCTATGTCTTTGTGAAGAGAAGCAGCCCAACATACTGAACAACTTTTGTTTCGGAACCATGCCTGTATCTCTAACAGTTTAGCTGGGCTCCTGATGGTACACCTGGTGGTCTACATAAGATACTCCAGATCCTCAATGTCCTTGTGAAAAGAAGCAGCCCATCATACTGATCAACTTTTGTTTTTGAACCATGCCCGTATCTCTAATAGTTTAGCTGGGCTCCTGATGGTACACCTGGTGGTCTACATAAGGTACTCCAGATCCTCAATGTCCTTGTGAAAATAAGCGGCCCATCATACTGAACAACTTTTGTTTTGGAACCATTTCTGTATCTCTAATAGTTAAGGTGGGCTCCTGATGGTACACCTGGTGGTCTACATAAGGTATTCCAGATCCTCAATGTCCTTGTGAAAAGAAGCGGCCCATCATATTGAACAACTTTTGTTTCGGAACCATGCCTGTATCTCTAATAGTTTAGCTGGGCTCCTGATGGTACACCTGGTGGTCTACATAAGGTACTCCAGATCCTCAATGTCCTTGTGAAAAGAAGCGGCCCATCATACTGAACAACTTTTGTTTCGGAACCATGCCTGTATCTATAATAGTTTAGCTGGGCTTCTGGTGGTACACCTGATGGTCTACATCTGTACTCCAGACCCTCGAATGGTGATAAAAAGTAGCCTATGTCCGTTCTCGATATGCTAGCAATCTCTGTGCCAAGTTTCATGTAGATCGGTTCAGCGGTTTGGCCGTGAAAGCGTAGCAGACAGACAGACAGACAGACAGAGTTACTTTCGCATTTATAATATTAGTGTGGATTATAGCAGAAACAGAAATACAACATCTGTAAAAATTTCAACTGTCTAACTTTCGCGGTTCATGAGATACAGCCTCCGTAAATAGGTATTTACATTATTCTAATTTTTTGTATTTGTTGTTATAGCGGCAACAGAAATACATAATCTGTGAAAATTTCAACTGTCTTGGTATAACGGTTCAGGAGATACAGCCTCGTAACTGAAGGACGGACGGACGGACGGACGGACAGACAGACGGACAGCCGAGCCTCAGTAATAGGGTTTCCCTTATTACCCTTTGGGTACGGAACCCTAAAAAGATGCGACCGTTTATGCTGTAAAAACGCTTGTTTTTGACCTTTTCAAGGGATCTAAATTCATCGGGTTGGTACTTTTCGTGGACCTAGATATATGAAATTTGCAATACAGCTTCGTTTCAAATTTCAAAAACGTTTAGAAAAGTCCCAAATGTTAGAGTTTTTAAAATCATGTTTTATTTGGGGGACGTTAAAAAGCAAAATTTTATTATGGCGTTCAAGTGAGGTTTCATATGAAAGGGCTTGTGCATGTTACGGAACCCTCGTTGGGCTAGTCTGACTCGCACTTGACCGGATATTTTAATTCATTCTTGCATTCCTATTTTTGTGTTTTGAACAAATAAAGCATTATGAATTGTTTCGTTTTTCTTCGCGAGTCGAACGCTTCGGCTTTATTTAATTTAAGTAAATATTTTTCTATAAGTCCTGCGCCAGAAGTACATACATAGTTATCAGTAGCGTTGTACTACTTAAGGCGAGTGTAGCCGTCAACGTCTTCGACAGTGGCGCCACTTCACAAAATATAAGTTTTCTCTTTATACAAACTATCTATTAGAATATCCGTAGCCCAAGTTTTTAGTATTATCCTTAAGTAAAATTAGAACCTGCAATCTCAATAAAATATTCGTTACATTTAAAGTTATGGAAAAAAGTACCTAAAAACGGCCACTTTTGGTATTAATTGCCAAAACTTTAATTCATCGAATATTTCATTGAGTTTGGAGGTTCTAATTTTACTTAAGGATTAACTAACTAACTAACTACAAACTTGGACAACGGACGTTCTGATAGATTGTTTTTATAAAGAGAAAACTTTATTTTGGTGAAGTGGCGCCACTGTCGAGGTCGTTCACGGGTACACTCGCCTTAAGCAAGCATGTATTATGGTATATACCTAAACTATTTAAACCATTTTATTTTGGCCTCAAAGACATACATTATTGTATTATTGAGTTGTACTTTTCCAAAAAGTAATAACGTTGATAATTTTTTTTTACAGTTTTGCCCTCAAAGAACAACCAACCTTCAAAGACGAATGTCACATCGGAAAAACGTGAAATAATCGACCAAGTTGCCGGCAATATAGACTTACCAAGCACCTCCAATGATCAAAACTGGAATGATGAGAACACTGATATAACACAAACAAAACACAAAAATTACAATAAAATGGAAGAAACCACAAAAAAATGTGATCTAACTCTTGGAATAACAAAATCTAGACATTTGGAGAATAATGAACTTCAAGCACATATACTAAAAGATACTAGCTCAATTAAAAGTACAGCTATGGATTATTCTTGTACTATTTGCAAGTTTCAAACAAACCAAGAAAAACATTTGAAGTCACACCTAAAAGCGCACTCGGCTGCTAAACAGTTCAGATGTGACTCCTGTTTATATATTGCTCAGAGTAAATCTAAATTAATTCAGCATATGACAACGCATACTGTTGAAAAACCGCATGTTTGTCAGATTTGCAGTAAGAAGTTTAGTTGGAGAGAATGTTTAATAAGACATATACGAACACACACTGGTGAAAAACCAAATGTTTGTCAGATTTGCAGTAAAAAGTTTAGTCACAGAGGAGATTTAATAAGGCATACACGAACACACACTGGTGAAAAACCACATGTTTGTCAGATTTGCAGTAAAAAGTTTATTCAGAGTGGAGATTTAAAAAGGCATACACGAACACACACTGGTGAAAAACCACATGTTTGTCAGATTTGCAATATGAAGTTTATTGATAAAAGATGTTTAGATAAACATATTCTGAGACTCCACAGTGGTGATAAGCTTTGAAGAGTTCATTTATTTTATTTGGTAATAAACTAATAAACATTATAGTAGATAACAAGGGCTAAGCATATAGGTGTAATATACAGTATGTAAAAATATTAGTTGCTGGTATTTTAAGGGGTGAACCATGATGCCGTGTGATGCCGGCTTAGAATAGCATCACCCCATTTCTTACCCATGGGAGTGGTAAGAGGCGACTAAGGGACTCGAGGGTGTATTGCAATTTTAGGCGATGGGCTGACAACCTATCACAATGGCTCTGCACAATTTTTCGAATGCGCCTCAAATATTTGTCAGACGTGGCGTAAATGTCCGTTTTGCGGTCTTTTGCGCTCTGCCTACCCCGCAAGGGATATAGGCGTGATGTATGTATGTATGAACCATGAAACAAAACAACTTTCCCCAAGGAACATAAGTCTAAATATGCAAAAAAAAATTACCCCTTAAAATATTTGCAGCCTTTTTTTTATGTCGTACTTCCTGGCATGACCATATGAGCTTTTAGTATATGTTGATACGGTATAAAATAGATTAGAATTTGTACTATTTTATACCACAGACCCCGTATTTTATACTACCTAGATAGTGGAAATAAGAGGGTCGTGCTAGAAAGGATCCTTTCTAGCACGACCATGAAAAAAAACACAATACTCCCGTATTTTTTTTATGGCATGAAATAGCTTAGAATTTATACTATTTATTACCTCTTTCTTGATATTTAGTATCACATAGGTCTTGGAGGTAAGATGGTCGTGCTGGGAAGTGTGCTTCCTAGCACGACCAAATCCAAAAAAATAAACTTTTTGTTATTTTCTTAACGGTATTAAATACGTAAGATTTTCTACCATTTCATACCTACAACAATACTTCTCTGATGCTACGAGTGTCCCTTACACAGTGTATATAAGGTCATCTTATATACACTGTATAAGGGACTAAACTAAAAGTGACTTAAGACCAGCGCCAAAATAAGGTGCTGTGATTGGTTGCTTGTTAGTGTGCGTGTCGTGTAAGTGTAAGTGAATCCTGTCTACGTGGCGGAACGTCAGTCGGGGCAGTCAAAGGATGTTCTCGTAATTAATTAAAAAGTTTGTTTGAAAATGAAAAAAAAAATCTAGAATCTTAGATGTTTTTCATATACCTACATATTTACGCATGCACTTAAAATATTTGCAGTGAATTTAATAGGACCTTATATACACTGTATAAGGGACACTCGTAGCATCAGAGAAGTATTGTTGTAGGTATGAAATGGTAGAAAATCTTCTTATCTCCAAGACCTATGTGATACTAAATATCAAGAAAGAGGTAATAAATAGTATAAATTCTAAGCTATTTCATGCCATAAAAAAAATACGGGAGTATTATGTTTTTTTTCATGGTCGTGCTAGAAAGGATCCTTTCTAGCACGACCCTCTTATTTCCACTATCTAGGTAGTATAAAATACGGGGTCTGTGGTATAAAATAGTACAAATTCTAATCTATTTTATACCGTATCAACATATACTAAAAGCTCATATGGTCATGCCAGGAAGTACGACATTTTTTTTTATAGATCCTTTATGTTTGTTATGTATAAAGAAAACTGACAGCTTAAAATGTCAGTTTAACTATCTGCCGATGTTTTCAACTTTTATTTATATTATAAACTAGCAGCCCGCCCAGCGGTTTCACCCGCCGCTAACAATTTCCCCCCGGGAATAAGACAGTTTAATATAGCCTATGTTCATCAGGGATAATGTAGGATTCTAAAAATCTTGACTTCAATTTGAAAAAAATATCGTTTTCAGATGGTGGAGGCGTTAAAAAAATTGTGTGATACAAATTTCTTTTTTTAGAATGACGGTTCATGACGTCAATAAGTGATAATACTATCCTACATTGAATAAAGAATTTAAATTTCAATTAACGGTAAAAGAATTTTTTAAATCAGTCCAGTAGTTTCGGAGCCTATTCAATTCAAACAAACAATAAATAAAATCCTGTTTCTAATATTAGTGTAGATTATATAATTATGTGCCGTGTGATGCCGACTTGAATAGCATCACCCCATTTCTTGCCCGTGGGAGTCGTAAGAAGCGTCTAAGGGACTCGAGGGTGTGTATTGCAATTTAAGGCGATGCGATGGGCTGACAACCTGTCACTATGGCGATACACAATTTTCCGGATGACCCTCAAATGTTTGTCAGACGTGGCGTGAATGTCCGTTCTATGCGGCCGTTCACGCTCTGCCTACCCCGCAAGGGATTATAGGCGAGATATGTGTATGTGTATGTATGTATTTAATTATTATTTTAGTGTGATGCCGGCTTAGAATAGCATCACCCAATTTCTTTCCCGTGGGAGTCGTAGGAGGCGACTAAGGGACTTGAGGGTGTGTATTGCAATTTTAGGCGATGGGCTGACAACCTGTCACTATGGCGATACACACTTTTCCGAATGACCCTCAAACATATGTCAGACGTGGCGTAAATGTCTGTTTTTGGGGCCGTTTACGCTCTGCCTACCCCGCAAGGGATAATAGGCGTGATATGTGTATGTATATGTATTATTTTGGTGTAGATTTTTTTAATGCATTATATAATGTTTTTTGTCGTCTTTTTATACCGAGTAAGGGACAGCCCTTCGAATACTGATAGGGTGCATGCAACATAAAACTGGACAACTTTCCCCTAGAAACATATGTCAGGAAAAGCCAAAAAAATTACCTTCCATACAAAATCACAATCAGCTGACTGCATTCACAATGGGAAGTCAGTTTTTTTACGTTTCCTGAAATATGTTCGTAGGGGAAAGTTGTTCAGTTTCATGGTCTGCATGTACCCTATCAGTATTCTAAGGGCTATCCCTGACATCCTTTAATACAGTAATGATTAAATGTAATCATTACACTGGTACGAATAATGTGGCGTAAATGGTACATTTTTAAATGAAAAAGTAGTTATTGTGGCATAACTGTAATAGTTAGACATATGGTATCGCGGACATTATTATAGATATTGATGTCCTCTATTAAACTGTAGTACATCACTTTGCTCTATTGTCAATAATTTCCACAGCGTACGCGATATAAGATATTTTTTTGGTACATTTTTCACACCTTGGGTTACATTATCGAAATTTTCACGCGGGTACCTATTTTTTTCTCGTATAAAATATAGCCTATGTTCATCAGGAATAATGTAGGATTCTAATAGTGAAAGAATTTTTCAAATCTGGCCAGTAGTTTCGGAGCCTATTCGATGCAAACAAACAAACAAACAAACAAACAAACAATCAAATCTTTCCTCTTTATAATATTAGTGTAGATAACTAGATTTCCGCCCAGCAGCGGTTTCACCCGTTGCCACTCATTTTCCCACGGTAATAGTTGTTTTCCTGCGGTAAAAAGTGGCTTATGTGTTATTTCAGGTAATACATACACACACACACACAAACTCTCATACTTATAATATTAGTACGGATATAAGTATGTACACATGTACAGTCGGTTATAGCACATAAGGTACCAGGGGCATTTCAAAAGAACTGAATTATTTGTATCCCCAGATATGACATAATTAAAATTTAAACTTATTCTCATAAAATAAGTGATTTTCTACTAAAAGGATATAAAGAAAAAAATATTACTGGGGACAAAAATAATCAAGTTCTTTTGGAGTACCTCTGGTACCTTATGTGCTACAACCGACTGTACTTACCGTGTTACTAAAAAGTAGGACTCGCATCAAGACGCTGTTTTGACGTTGTCAAATGATTTTTTTAACTTTTTTTGTAATAACACCGTTAGTTTCGCTGCTTGCATTCTATTAAAAAAAAGAAATTGTTTACCCAGCTTGTCACTTTGCATTAGTTTGCGCTTAATTTTACTCATACATACATACACACATCACGCCTATATCCTTTGTGGGGTAGGCAGAGCGCAAAACGGACATTTACGCCACGTCTGACAAATATTTGAGGGTCTTATAGGTCTTAATAGGTTGACAGCCCATCGCCTAAAATTGCAATACACACCCTCGAGTCCCTTAGTCGCCTCTTACGACACATATGGGTAAGAATGAGGTGATGCTATTCTAAGCCGGCATCACACGGCATTTTACTCATACATTGGGTAAATAGTCGGATTATATATTTTGATGTATTTTGTTCTAAATAAGTTAATTAATTTTAGGGTTAAAATAAGATCACAGCTGTCATAGCTATCATTTCATTGAAAAAATATATGTTCAGTTCTTTGTAGAATTATTATTAACTAGATGCAAGAATACAACAATATTTATTTGTGATAAATGTATAGGTATACATCGGTGGTATACAGTTATATAGTCACACATATTTAACCAATATTAATTGGTATACAAATATAATAGAGAGAGGCGAGCATTTAATAATTCTTAATAAAGTCAAATAATAATTATAATAGTCATAAATCAATGTCAATAAAAAATACGTCATTGATTTACGTCACGAAGAAAAAAATATGAATCGCCGACCATTACTTTCGGAGATTATCCCGGACAAACAGATAAACAGACAGACAAAAAAAATGAAATGTGTTCTAAACCTATTTTGACATCATCTACGATTAGATTTTAGTAAATTTGTTCTAAGTACAGACACATGGGTTTTACTGTTTTATTCAGAAGAATTATTATAAATATAACATACTGGGTGTAAGGGACAGCCCTCCGAATAATGATAAGGTGCATTCAGACCATTCAGAACATATTTTATAATAAAATGTTTCAGGAACCGTCCTACATTTTTGGACTTCCCATAGTAAATGCAGTGAGTATAGGAGGTCGAATTTTTTTTGTCGTTTCCTGACATATGTTCCTAGGGGAAAGTTGTTCAGTTTCATGGTCTGCATGCACCCTATCAGCATTTGGAGGGCTGTCCCTTACACCCTGTATACCTATAATTATAACCCAAGATATCCTTTTGATTTTTGTTTTATTTACCAATAGTGGCTTATGATTATTAAATAATTGAAAACTTTAATATTAAGGCGAGTGCACTCGTGAACGGCCTCGACAGTGGCGCCACTTCACAAAAAAAATGTTTCCGCGTATAACAAACATTCTATTAGAATATCGGTTGCTCAAGTTTTTAGTATTATCCTTAGGCCTGCGTCGAGCGTAAGCCGACCGTCCAGTGGCGCCCTCCCATGTTTTTTAATAATTTCTTAAAATCTAGGACAAACATTAAAAATCTAAGACGGACAAATTGTTGTCCAATACGTTAAGTTTATTTTAAGGTACAACAATGAGCTTTTTCTTGTGTTTTAAATTTTAAATCACTAAAACGGAAAACGGTGACCACCATTTTCCGTTTTAGTGATTTTAAAGACGCATAACAATGTAAAGCTTATTGTTGTACCTTAAAATTAACTTATCGTATAGGACAATAATTTGTTCGTCTTAGATTTTTAATGTTTGTCCTAGATTTTAAGAAATTATTAAAAAACATGGGAGGGCGCCACTGGACGGTCGGATTTCGCACGGCGCCGCCTTAAGTAAGGTTCTAATTTATTTAAGGATAATACTAAAAACTTGGGCAACGGATATTCTGATAGATTGTTTGTATAAAGAGAAAACTATAGTTTTGTGAAGTGGCGCCATGCAGTAGCCGCTAAGTTCCACAACACGGTTTTAAAAACATAGGGTGTAAGGGACAGCCCTCCGTATACTTATAGGGTGCATTCAGATCATGAAACTTAACAACAATCCTCTAGAAATATATTTCAGAAAACGTCTATTTTTTTACTTGTATTGTATCATCCATCAATCCATTTTGTATTTTGTAATTGTATTTTCTATGGCAGGTCGTTTTTTTTGTCGTTTCTTGGCATAAGTTCCTAGGAAAAAGTTGTTCAGTATCATGTTCTGCATATCAGTATTCGGAGGGCTGTCCCTTACACCCTGTATAGTAAATTTATTAAAATTCTTTTGCAAATATTTGTATTTGTGGGTTGTTTATAGTTTAAACATTTTGACTGCGGCCGGGGTAGGAACCCGGGACTGTGGTGTATCAAACCATCTTTCTACCAGCATTATAAAGCTTTAGAGTTGAGGAAGATTTGAAATGGTCCCAGGTTCAAAACCCGAACATAGTAGAATTTTTCAAGTTTTTGTTCTTTCTTATGTATTAACGATAGTTTCTTTTTTAGTATGTATGTTGATAATTTAATAAAAATAATTTCTTATAGGCATGTTTTATTTTTTATTTTAATACAAGCACAGCTTTGAAAAATATCGGCCGTGTGATGCCGGCTTAGAATAGCATCACTCCATTTCTTTCCCGCGGGTTTCGTAAGAGGCGACTAAGGGGCTCGAGGGTTTCATGAATATTATAATTTTAGGTGACAGGCTTACCACCGGTCACTAGTGATACACTGATTTTCTGTAAAAGCCCTCAAATATTTGTCACACGAGGCCATAGCGACCGTATTTTTTTGGCGTTAACGCTCTGCCTACCCCGCATGGGATAAAGGTATTATATGTGTATGCGAGTATTTTCATATAATTTGCTTAATTTTCCGAAGTTAATGTATATGGACATAAAACTAACACCATATATTTATTTACAGAAAAAATTAACCTAAGTATTGTATGTCGGGTGACAGTTCGATACTAGGTATGTAAGTAATTTGGATATTATGAGTAGTTATTAATAAATGGATCAAAATCGGACTTACAAGTCTTATTACACGACTGCCCAACCAAAAAACGAGTGTAATGTTTTTAGAATTCATGTATGTATGAAACTTTAAAGGTCTGAAACTCGTTACCCACTGAACAGATTCGAATGGGAATTGTATCAGAAGAATCCTTACATTATCCCGAGTGTCATAGGCTAGGCTTTATCTCAGAAAGCAGTCGTGTTTTTAAGATTTTAATTTATTATGCTTGTTATTAAAGTTATGGGTTGTTCTCATCGACCGCGTTTTTCGTACGTTCCGCTTAAAAAGTGCTCCTTCCTCTGGGACGAGCGTTATAAAATTAAACTTCTAAATACTTCAGCACCTCACACATATGGTCAAACATTTAATTCATCGAATATGTGGTTAGTTTTTTGTAAATTTCCTGTCAAACATGCATTCTCTCACGTCCATGGCATGGTTCTTTGCTACCTTGCGCTAAATAGATTGTTACAGATCCTAAAATTACAAGTTAATGTCAAGTTTAGCCTTCCTATCTTTTGAACAATTATATTTTCTATCTTTTAGCATGTTTTTATTTTCCACAAAGGCAGAAACTTTTTTATAAACACGGATTTTAGCGTTGAAGCCCTGAATCAGCCCACAATTACCTCGCGCTACTCTCTCAGTCATACATTCATAACGGTAAAAGCTATCTGTCGCTTTTACTCACGAATCCGTAGCGGTAAGAACCGCCGACAACGTCGTTGGGGACGCACGCGCCGCTCACCGCCACATCTTCGATGGCGAAGATAAGTTCCTCACATTTACGACTTTGTCCAGTTCCGACCTCATTTCCATGCTATTCGATTACCAGTTATTCAGTTATTAGGTATTATCGATATTATTTCTGGGGAATACCCTTGATATGCTTAAAATAAGAGGCGGTACTGTATTTAATTTTAACGAAAAGGTTTTTATTAAACTGCAAAATAAGCTTTCGTTCTCATTTCCTTGTTCTCATTTCCTTGTCTTTCCATGGTTCGAGATGACATGGAAATGAGAAAGTGACATAGAAATGAGAGAATGATTAAAATTTTGCAGTCCACTGTTGGACAAAGTTTTCAAATTATGAATATTTATTCTTAAATTAATCCAATGCCTGTTTTAATGGTAAATATGTGGAACTACGGGTACTTTTTATTATTACCTATTTTTATGAAATGAAAGCTTTTGTAGTTAATTTTATATGTCTTTTTACCGAATGTCTCAGAAAGAGGGTTAGAGTTTTTCGGGAGTGTGTATGTATGTATGTATGAATGTATATATGTATGTATATAAGAAGTTAATCTAATACAAAGTGTTATAAAAGTGTTTGTTGCATTCTGCAGTCGGTCACTTTGTAAAAGTTATCAGTATCTACACCATCATGTTCGTGGGATGCTAATTAAATATTTAACTAAATAAATAAAGCTTAATTTCTTTAGATTCCTTACAATTCAAGTAGTGGACATCTCATTTCCAAGGGCAAAAAATAGTGGCCTTCCGTTTTTTTAAATTTAAAATAGTAATATATTCATTATTTTTACTAAAATACTTTCTTTAAGCTTTAGCAAACATTACTGACTACTTATATATTAAAAAACCTTTTTAATTATTTTAATATTGAAAAAAAGAAATATCGCCACGGAATTCTCTCATTTCCATGTCCGCAAATAGTGGACATCAAATAACTCTGAAACTAGTGGTCCAAGAACCGGGCAATTTCAATCTAGTGTTTGAAATGAGAAAAACTTTGATAGCGTATAATCAATTATGCAAAAAAACTAAATTTGAAAAATGACATGGAAGTGAGAAAATTCCGTGTCATTATGAGAATGACCCTTATCTATACATCATTCCGAACTACTTGTAATTAGGGTATATCTTGAGTTAGAATTTCTTATGACAAATAGTTTTAATATAGAAAGGTGACTATTTTAATTTGCTATTGGTTTTTTACTGATTGACGCGTTCTTAGAATGGCTCGCTGTTCAATAGGGTAGTTTCCTAGTATACAACCTACTCTCAAAAGGGACATTTCAGTCATTTTCAACAACTGCATATTTTTGTCAATTTCGGTGGATTTTTAAATTTTCTGCTTTTTTGATATTTTTTTGTAGCTGTATAGCAAAAGATACTAGACGCTGGCACCAAGCAACCACCTACTGTACCTCGTTGCGATTCTTCGATGTCGGAGATCGCAGTACACACTAAAGAGGTTCGAAGAGTATTGTACAGTCTAGACGTGAACAAAGCCAGCGGATCTGATTGCATATCAGCGAGAGTATTAAGACTATGTGCGCCTGAACTGTCTCCTGTGCTGACACGCTTGTTCCGCCTCTCTCTTAAAGAAAGAACGGTGCCGGGGGCCTGGAAGCTTACTAATGTGCAACCAGTTCCCAAAAAGGGCGACCGTGCTGACCCTGCCCATTACCGTCAAATTGCCATTACCTCCATCCTATGCAAGGTCATGAAGAGGGTACTTAACAGTAAGTCGCTGACCTACCTTGAAGACAATGATCTTCTCAGTGACCGTCAATAAGGCTTTCGCCGGGGGCGGTCTACTGGTGATCTTCTTGTGTATGTCACGCACTGCTGTGTGAAACCATCGAGAAAAACGGCGAAGCACTTGCCGTTTCACTCGATATCTCGAAGGCCTTTGACAGGGTCTGGCATGCAAATCTGCTCAGAAAGCTTCCTGCTTAAGGCATCCCAGCTGATTTTTGTACTTGGATTTCAGACTTCCTTAGTGAACGGTCCATCAAAGTAGTCGTTGACGGCTGCTCCTCTGACCTTATGGCCATTGATGCCGGAGTTCCTCAGGGGTCTGTTCTCTCTGCAACTCTTTTCCTGCTGCACATCAATAGCCTCCTTCAGCATGGTATTGTTGGATACGCAGATGATAGTACCGTTTCAGAGAGATACTTGACAGGGGTAAGAATCAGTGGGGATGAAATACGTTCGTTAAGAAAGGCAATGGTAGAGCGAACAGATCTGACCTGAAGTCTTTTCTCCCAATGGGGCGACGACAATCTGGTCTCATTCAACGCCACCAAAACACAGGCGTGTCTTTTCACTGCAAAAAGGAGTCCTTTCGACTGGACACCTACTTTAACACTGGCTTGAGGTTCTAGGCATGGAGTTGAAATCAAATCTAAACGTCGGCGCGACCATCGAGTACAAAGCTCATACGACGGCTAAGAAGCTGGGCATCCTGAATAGAGTGAAGCGATACTTTACGCCTGGACAGCTGTGCTTTTAACTCTTTACAAAGATCAAGTCCGATCCTGCATGGAGTATTGCAGTCACCTTTGGGATGGCTCAGCCAAATACCAACTTGCCGCTCTTGACTCGGTAGAACGCAGGGCCAAGAGGCTCATAGGCGACATAAAACTGGTGGACACCAAGCTACATAGCCTGGCACATCGCCGCATAGTTTGCCTGCTTGTTGGTTTTTACAGATTGTACTTCGGAGAGTGTGCCCAAGAGCTTCACGACCTTGTTCCACCAGCTCCCTTCTACCATCGGACATCCAGACGCAACGCCGGATACCATCCATACCTGGTTGCCATTCCACCAATTCGGACTAAGCGCTTCCAGTCATCATTTTTAATGCGCACTGCTAAAGAGTGGAACTCACTACCTGCGTCTATGCTTCCAAACGCATACAACCCTAATATCTTCAAAGCAAGAGTGAACAGGCTTCTTCTGGGTGAGCTCGCTCCATCTCAGACTCTGTCTCTGTTCTATGACATAGACTAGAGTCAAGAGCAAACTCATCATTAATAAAAAATAAATGCCTTGTTTGGCTGTTTACATATGGATGGCATTGTGTTGAAGATAGCCGTAGACCCCTGTTAGCGGCAGTCGTCCACACCTGTTAGCACCTGCCGGTCGACAAATCAACTGATACCTGCGACTACAAATAGTAGCCACGTCTTCGGCTATCACTGACGGGTGTCAATGAGTGAGCAGGAGGACTTTGCGGGATTGCCGGGCTGGAGGGCCACGAGGGATCGCCGTGCAGTAGGACCTCGCGGGAGCGCCGGGCTGGAGGGCCATGAGGGATCACCGGGCTGGAGGGCCACGAGGGATCGCCGTGCAGTAGGACTTCGTGGGAGCACCGGGCTGGAGGGCCACGAGGGATCGCCGGGCTGGCTCAGAAATCCACTGCTGGACATGGGCCTCCCCTTATCGGGAGTATTGCCATCCTCTACACGCTCGGCTGGCGGATAGGCGAGCGCAGCACAACATTTTGCATTCAGAGGGAACGCTGTTCTCTATTCCCTCAATGAATATATCCCTTATTCTTCTTTTACGACGCAGATTTTGTTTTTCTGAAATAACCGCAATTTTTTGGTCAAACAAACGACCTAAAGCGACCGCATTTTACAGGCTTTTTCGATCTGTATGGGGTATACAGATCGAAAAAGCCAGGAGTGAAAGCTTGATATTTTTAAATATGTTTATAATTTGTATCAATTGAGCAAATTCGGTGGAGCTTTGCAATTTCGGTGGGCTTTTAGCAGCCCTAAAAGCCACCGAAATGTGCCCACCGAAATTGCAAACTAGTCATTTATTTTAAGAATATACAAAAGTATCAAGGTTATTCCAGTTTGCAACTTATATCTCAAAAGTGTACCTAAAGGCTATTTAGAAAGCATTACTGTAATATTTTAAAATCTAGAGGAAACATTTTAATCCAAGCATCGAAATTGCAAAATTTTGTTCCGAGTAAACGGAAATTGTTTACTAACATTTTTGGCGGGAAGACGCAAGGAGGTAGTGCACTGTGCAGGCACAACCGTTCACACTGCGCGTGAGTGCTCGGCTGATCCTAGCGGGGAAGGGGTTTTAGGTCTGGATATACTCAACAGTGTGAGCATATCGAAACAAAATTGCCACCGTTATTGCTATTTTTGCTGGGACAAACCTAGTTTTGACATAGTACATAAACTTTTCATCTAAAAATTCAATTTTTAATAATTTTTCGTAGAGTCACTAATCCTTCACATAATCAAAATTAATTTTCCTAAATATGTTGGACATAATTTTCCTGAGAGATGAATATGTTGTGAAAAACGGATTGGGGACAGGCCACCGAACATTGAAATTCGACACTTACTATTTTTTTTCTAAAAAAATAATAACTCTTCAAACATTATTTATATGGCTTCATATCAGAACAAGTGTCTTATATTTTGAAAAAAAATATCATAGTCATATCTGCAAAGCGTCATCTCGTTTTCAGCGAGGACATGAAAAATTTCCGCTTGAGAAATCCACTCATTTCTGAATAGAATAAAAAAAAATAAGTTTCCAAGCACTGTGTAAATGGCGTTGATCTGACAATGTACTAGATGGAAAAGGCATGAAAAAATGTTAATTATTCTTTCCGAATCTATCCTCGTTTTTCGCGCTTCGTTATTAATTGAGTATTAATTTTGTTTATTTATTTAACTGTTTATTGCACACAAGATAAAACACAGGACACTAACAATTAAGAAAAACAACACAACAGGTACTACTTATTTCTAAAAAGAAATCTCTTCCAGCAGTCCTACGGTAGAGAGATAGCATAATGTGAGGCTGATAGATCGTGCACAATGTAATAATAAAAATATAATTAAAAAATATATAATAGTAGTTTATGCAACTGTCGTATAATGGGGGTCATTAGAATGCGAGTGTCTGTTTATCACACGAGGCGCAGCTGAGTGTGATAATAGTTTGACACGAGCATTCTAATGCCTAATTATAGCAGTTGCATACACTATTTTATCTACACTCTCCAAAAAACTCAGAAACACTTTTCTAAACGTACGCACCGGCCATTGCAAGGCCCGATACAAGGACAAATTCAATACGAGAACGTAATATGGCTAGATATGAATTTTTAAAAATCTATACTTTAGCAGTTGTTTAGATGTGGAGTCTTAACAATAACTTAACTAAACAACTGAACAACATCTGAACAACAACTGAACAACATCTGAACAACAACTGAACAACATCTGAACAACATCGAAACAACAACTGAACAACATCTATACAACAACTGAACAACAACTGAACAACATCGGAATAACATCTGAACCACAACTAATCAACATCTGAACAACAACAGAACAAAAACCTATTGAAACAACTGAACAACATCCGAAAAATTACCGTACAACAACAACTGTCAGGTGCGGCGGAAGATAGCGATTTGAGTATTGGAAAAAAAAACTTCGTTTCATTTCTCAACTTTATCGTATTAAGAGTTTTCTCATTAAGTCATTACGCTTCTGTAATTTATAGTAAACCCTAGTTTTTATAGGCAGAATGCATAAAATAGGTCATTATGCATCTGTTTTCGAATTCATAATTCGAACATTATGAGACGAGTGTATATAAATTGTATATAAATTGTTCAGTTGTTGTTCAGATGTTGATTAGTTGTTGTTCAGATGTTATTCCGATGTTGTTCAGTGTTGTTCAGTTGTTGTTCAGTTGTTGTTCAGTTGTTGTTCAGTTGTTGTTCAGTTGTTTAGTTATTTACTGTTGAGACTTGACATCTAAACAACTGTTAGTAAAGAATCTTCAAAAATTCATATCAAGCCATATTACGTTCTCGTATTGAATTTGACCATGTATCGGGCGGGCCTTGCAATCGCCGGCGCGGACGTTTGGAAAAGTGTTCAACTGAGTAAATTTTTTAGAGTGTAGATAAAATAGTGTATGCAACTGCATATAATTAGGCATTAGAATGCTCGTGTCAATCTATTATCACACTCGGCTACGCCTCGTGTGATAAACAGACACTCGCATTCTAATGACCCCCAGCCCATTATATGACAGTTGCATAAACTTCTATTAATTAATTATATAATTTTGTTACGTTTGTACGTTGTTTTCGTTGTGGTTCTCGTTAATATGCAGGGAAACCCATGAAAGTAAGTAAATATTTTTGTGATGCAAGTGATGTATTAGTTACGTTTCGTTTTACGATCCATGCATCCAAAGAAAAAAAATCGAAAAATTACGTGACGTTCCGTTCTTTACGAAAACGTACCATGTACAGCGCCATCTAGCGACTTGGGAAGAGTTTTAAAGACTCACTCGGAGTTTAAGGACCTGATTCACCTGAAAAGTTTGTCCCTTTTATTCGCGCTGCGCCAGGGTTCATCGGGTCGTTGGATGACTCGGTGTCCCACACGAAAAGAGAGAGAAACAGACAATCATTTTGCGCTCAAATTTTCGCGAGATTTTACGGTTTTTCCGACATAGAAACTAGAGAAATACCGTTAGAATGTCTAATTCCTACTAAAAAAAAGTATCTAAATTATGGCATATTTTTTGTAATAACTTTTATACTGTAGAAATAAAATGTTTCAAATAGAGGTAACATTGGTTTGTTTTTTCTATCGAATAGAGTTTTGTCAAATTGTGTAACTGATAGGTATATTATGATATCTGTTAGATCCTCGACTATATTTTTTTCAGAATTTATGTGTATGTAGGTATCTAAAGTAGGTAAATAAAACTGGTTTAAAAATCTTGCTCACGCTATATCTTCACTCACCACACGCTTGACTAGAGGAGAGACGAGGTATATATTCTTCTTCTTCACTCACCACACGCTTGACTAGAGGAGAGACGAGGTATATATTCTTCTTCTTCACTCACCACACGCTTGACTAGAGGAGAGACGAGGTATATATTCTTCTTCTTCACTCACCACACGCTTGACTAGAGGAGAGACGAGGTATATATTCTTCTTCTTCACTCACCACAAGCTTGACTAGAGGAGAGACGAGGTATATATTCTTCTTCTTCACTCACCAAAAGCTTGACTAGAGGAGAGACGAGGTATATATTCTTCTTCTTCACTCACCACAATCTTGACTAGAGGAGAGACGAGGTATATATTCTTCTTCTTCACTCACCACATGCTAGAGGAGAGACGAGGTATATATTCTTCTTCTTCACTCACCACAAGCTTGACTAGAGGAGAGACGAGGTATATATTCTTCTTCTTCACTCACCACAAGCTTGACTAGAGGAGAGACGAGGTATATAAGGTGTAAAAAAATTAGCTAAGAATATTTTAAGGTGTGAACCAGTACGTGAAACTGAACAACTTTCCCCAAGGAACATAGGTCGAAATATGAAAAAATAATTTGACCCTCCCATACTTAGTGTGTTACGCGGGCGTGATAATTTGTATGAGAGGGCCAATTTTTTTTTTCATATTTCGACCTATGTTACTTGGGGAAAGTTGTTCAGTTTCACGTACTGGTTCACACCTTAAAATATTCTTAGCTAATTTTTACATACAAAAAAAAATATTTTCTCTTTATACAAACAATCTATCCGAATGTCCGTTACCCAAGTTTTTAGTACTATCCATAAGTAAAATTTGAACCTGCCAACTCAATTAAATATTCGCTGTTATTATAGTTATGTAAATGAATACCGAAAGTGGCCGTTTTTAGGCACTTTTTTCCATAACTTTAATTACAGCGAATATTTCATTGAGTTCACTCACAGGTTCTAATTTTACTTAAGGATAATACTAAAACTTGGGTAACGGAAACTCTGATAGATTGTGTGTATAACGAGAAATATTTTCTTTTATGAAGCGGCGCCACTGTCGGGGTCGTTGACGGCTACACTCGCCTTAAAAAGGTTTTTCGGTGCACGCAGGAAGACATGCATCAATTTCCTTAAGCAAACTGGTAAAACTGGTTATCTATATGTAGGTAAGTTAGTATGCAAAATTCTTATTTAAAAAATACAAGGTCAAAAATATTCAGTGCAAATATTTTTAGTGTAAGTTCTACTCGTGAAACTAAGCAACTTTCCCCAAGGAGCATAGGAACAGTTAATATCAATATGTTTAAAAAACTTGTCACTTTGAATGGAAGTTTCAACATATTATCATATTAGATTTCCGCCCCGCGATTTACCCGCTGCCACTCATTTACCCGTGGTAATAGTCGTTTCCCCGCAGAAAAAAGTGGCCTATGTGTTATTCCAGGTTATACTCTACCTGTGTTCAAAATATCATTCAAATCGGTCAAGCCATTTGAGCGTGAAGAGGTAACAAACATACATACACACACAAACTCTCAGATTTATAATATTGGTAGGGATTTTGACCTGTGTTCTTTAGGGAAAGTTGTTAAGTTTCACGAGTACACCTTACTTGCACTGAATTTAATAGGTTATAATGTAGATAGATGTATCATATGCCTTAGCTACTTACCTAAGTATATAAGTTACTTACCTAAGTATATTTATGGTCTAATACAAGTTTTCTGAAAATACAGAATGTAAAAATATTAGAGGTACACATACACATACCACGCCCATAATCCCTAGTGGGGTAGGCAGAGCGTAAACGGCCGCAAAAGCGGACATTTACGCCTCGTCTGACAAATATTTGAGGGTCATTCAGATAATTGTGTATCGCCATAGTGACTGGTTGTCAGCCCATCGCCTAAAATTACAGGATATGAAAATATTAGCCGCAAATATTTTTTAGGGGTGAACCGGTCCATGAAACTGAACAACCTTTCCCTAAGGTCGAAATAAGAAAAACATTTGATCTCGCATACAAATTGACTCGGTTGGCTAGAACATATTGTATGGGCCAAGGGAAAGTTGTTCAGTTTAATGGACAGTTTCACCTTAAAATATTACTATATTTTTATGTGTATCATGTGTAAACGTGTGATGCCGGCTTAGAATAGCATCACCCCATTTCTGTCCCGTGGGAGTCGTAAGAGGCGACTAAGGGACTTGAGTGTGTATTACAATTTTAGTCGATAGGCTGACAACCTGTCACTATGGCGATACCTACACAGTTTTACGAATGACCCTCAAATGTTTGTCAGACGTGGCGTTAATGTCCGTTTTTTGCAGACGTTTACGCTCTGCCTACCCCCACAAGGGGATAAAGGCGTGATATATGTATGTACGAGATTTTTAAAATTTTTAAATCGCTTCAACGGGAAAAATAAAATAAGTGATCTTAGAATGTATCTAAAGTAGGTAAATTCAAAGTAAATAAATAAAAGGTCGCATTGAGAATTAA
Organism: Tuta absoluta; assembly: GCA_027580185.1. Classification (NCBI taxonomy): domain Eukaryota; kingdom Metazoa; phylum Arthropoda; class Insecta; order Lepidoptera; family Gelechiidae; genus Tuta; species Tuta absoluta. The sequence continues at coordinate 181,222 of JAQAHW010000107.1, read as the reverse complement.
TTGCGAACCGTCTCGCTCGTTCTCATCGCTCGGTATCACTACCGGTTATTTACCCGATTTTAAAGAGAGGTTTCTCATATAGTTCTAATAAGCTGGTGGACAAAATGAAAAACGTAAGTATGTAGGTAGGTAGGTACTTAAGTCGCTTCATTTTAAGCCAAGTCTCAATAAATTATTTCAATTAGGTAGGTAAGTATTTACCTAAATATTAATAGGTATAAGTTAAGATGAAACAATAAATGAAATAAACACCTATGCTCGTTCTCGTATTACTTATGTAAATGAAATTGACTTCATTCAATGTAGGATAGTACTATCACTTATTGACGTCATGATCCGTAATGTTTGTATAACACATATTTTTTCTTTTTACAACAATTCTGTATTTTTCTGATAGAAAACCAGCGCGGGTTGGAAAAATCTATAAAAATAAAAGCACTGCGTCGGAACTGGCCAGGTTTGTAACTCAAGAACTACTAAACCACTTCTATTTACTGGTCTTGTTTTGTTGGTTAGTTATTTTTCCACTCAGAACTTCTTGACACAAAGGTTTAGTATGTTCTAAAAAAGTTCAATAGTTTAAATAAACAGGTACAACAAGATGATAAATTGTGTTAAATTTATCTTTACAGTAAAGTCGGTTCAAACTTTTGCATAATTGAGACTTGTTTTTAATCGTTTTCTACAATACGGCACGATCATTATATCTTGTCAGTGAGAATCGCGCCTTCGCGTTATAAAGACGTATAATTTGTACTTTGTAAAATCAGTTTTAATTTTTTTTCCTTTACCTACCTTCTTAGGAAATGTGAACTAGTTTCGATTCAAAATGAACAAAATGTGATGTTTATCGGTCTTAAGTGGAAATGATTGAACCTAACCTTTAATTATTTGTATAATTATCTAGACATTAAAATAACATCAAATGCAGATTGTGAAATGACTGTTTAATATCCAAATACCTAAATCAATTAAAGCTGAGGTCTTAAAAGTGATCTATAGTCACAGAATAAATAATATATAATAGTGATGTTTTTAAATAAAAGTAGGACAATGATCGCATTTAAAGTTGTTGTTTTGTTTTTATTTATAAACAGTGTCTGCGGCCAGTTTGGACAAGGTCAGTTTTTTTTATTACATACATACTCGTACAAAAAGGATATAACAAACCGAAAAGAGGAGGAAGAACATAGGTCGAAATATTTATGAAATATGGAGTTCCTATAAACTAACCAGCTAATTGGCAATTGTGTATGGAAGGCCCATGGGGAAAGTTGTTCAGTTTCATAAGTAAGTACGTTGACCTCCTTTGAACTTGTTATACCAACCCTCGTTTTTACTCCCTGTATAACACGCCTAAATCCCCTGCGGGGCAGGCAGAGCGTAAACAGCCGTAAAAAGTGGGAGTCTTAAGAGGCTAGTAAAGTACTAGAGGGTGTGTATTGCAATTTTAGGCGATGGGTTGACGACCTGTCACTATAGCGATACACATCTAAATGACCCTCAAATTTTTGTCAGACGTGGCGATGTCCGTTTTTGCGGCCGTTTACACTCTGCCTACCCCGCAAAGATTAAAGGCGTGATATACAGGCTCCCGTATCGGCTTATACAGCCATGAAAAGTCTTACTGATTAAATCGTCTGTCACAGACGTGTGAGGCCAATGATGATGATGATGAATACAGGGTGTAAGAGACAGCCCTCCGAACACTGATAGGGTGCATGCAGACCATGAAACTGAACAAATTTCCCCTAGATATATATGTCAGGAAACGACGTGTAAGTGAAATAATAAGTACTTTCACTCTTCTTTCAATTTCCTCTCTCTCTCTTTTTCGTTTGGGACACCGAGTCGTCCAATGACCCGATGAACCCTGGTGTTAGAGTTTCCAACCGCCTAATACTCTTCCAAATTGACCACAGTGAACCAGTGCCAGACGAGGGCCGGCGCTCCAGGCAGATGTCTCCTGATCAGCAAGTGTCCTGCAGCCATCGAGGATCTGAAGCGGCGCATCAACCCCACGGTGAGTGTGCGTGCTTCGGAGGGTACGCTGAGAGCCGTTTTCAGTATCTACAGTTTTTATTTTAAATGACGGTCTCAAACATTTTCCTCCTAATGTTTAGGGTAACTTATTAGGAAAAGAGAAGCCTTATATGACAGAATCACTAGGTTGTCTTGTCCGTCTGTTCGCCTGCCACAAACCCTTATTTTGGGAACGCGTAGAGATACCAAGTTGAAATTAAAACCATATAGGTAGGTACATAGTGGGGTATCATATGAAAGGGGCCTCATGTGCATGTGACGAAACCCTTGGTGTTCGAATCCGATGCGCACTTGGCAGTCGATTTTATAAAAATAATGATTGCCATCTATGAATGAGTAGCAGTACTTTTATTAAAATAGTTGTCTATGGTATAATTGGTTTTGTTAAGTTGGCAGAATTGACGGAAGCTAGAATGAATGGAATTAGTGCAAGATGGATGGATTCGTTCATTCTTTTTTGTTATGATTGTTTAGCAAGTTTCTTTGTGGACAATTTGAATTTGAACTATGCCAAAAGAAATACTGTCCGAATAAATATTGTGAAATGTGTATTGCACAAAGCTACACCACGCCAAACATACCATATCCACAAAAAGGCGGTTCGTTAGTGATATTACACATTGAAGCAAAGTTTGATTTGTTTCCCGCAAGTAACGGCGCAACTCTAGATAAGTAAGAGATTCCCGACCAAGAGTCGCAATTGATGATTCTGAAGACGACGCGAGCCGTTTCGTCCGCGACCAAACAAATATTCGACTGAGTTGGACTATCGACAAACTTGACGTATAAATTGACCCGCCGAGCGGTTGCAGGTTTTCATGTAGGACCAAAAGTTTTAAAACTTGCTTTTGAATTACTTTATCTAGTACAGGCAGCCCGCCCAGTGATGCTACCTGTTTTCCCTTAAGAAAGTGACCTTTTCCTGGCATATATTATACATAGGTATAAACCATCACTCTCTAAAAAAACCTCCTCAAAATCTGATGCACACTTTTAAAGATCGAAGTATAAATAGGGACAAACAACTGAAAGCGCCTTTGTTTATATTATTTAGTGAGCTTTGAGGGAGGCCCATGTCCAGCAGTGGACTGATGTAGCTCTTGTAATTAAAGAAGTGAGTTTAGAAACATAACTTCCGTTGACATTCAATCTGCCTACCATGCAAAAGATGAAGGTGTGATTCTTGTATACTTTCAGATATGCGGGTTCCAAGGCGCAGACCCGATTGTCTGCTGTGCCAGTTCATCTTCAGGGACCACCGCCAGGCCTCCTGTTGCTACCACCACCAAGAGGTCCAGGTATGTAGAACATTTGTTGACATATCTGCACCAGAAATTAATAAAAAACATAAAGCATAAATCACGCCTATATCCCTTACGGAAAAGGCAGAGCCTTAACGGCCCTAAAACAGATATTAACACCAGGTCTGACTAAAGTTTGAGGGTCAATCAGATAACTGAGTATCACCATAAGGACAGGTTGTCAGCCCATCGCCTAAAACTGCAATACACATCCCCTCGAGTCCCTTAGTCACCTCTTACGACACCCATGGGTAAGAAATGAGGTGATGCTATTCTAAGCCAGCATCACTCGGCATTCTAAGCGAGCATCACACAGCATCCTAAGCCGGCATCACACATTTTATTTTAATTTTATTTATAGCCTTTAATCAGATTTCCATTATTTTTCGTCCCTCTTTTACTATTTTATTTTTCTTTATCTGTGTGCTTTTCAGCAAAGGCCTCCCCCAATATTTTCCATTCATCTCTTTCAAGCGCCACTCTTGGCCATATTCTTCCCGCCATTTCTACTATTTTGTCTTCCCAGCATCTGATTGGTCTACCTCTTTTCCTTTTATTTCCTCTAGGACACCACAAAGTTATTGTTTTACTCCACTTTTCTGGTCCACGGATAAGGTGTCCAGCCCATTTCCACTTCAGTTTTTTCACTTTGTAGGTATCACACAGCATTAATAAAAATGCTAAAAATATTTTAGAAAACTTGTTTTTATTTGAGAAGTAGGGTTAGTCCTAAAAGACCAACAGCTACTGCTACCTGTGCAGATCTATTGTGGCTAAAAACTTTTAGAAAATTTGCAAAATTATCTGCATCGGGCAGGATTTGAAACTGTGACTTTCGCCTACACTAGAAGCAACGCCTTTTCTATCTGGGCTACCCCGTAACATCCATTGCCCACAAATTTAGCAAGTGAATCTTGATGCCAATAATGCATGGCATGGCTCCATCTACCGGGTTACTTGCAGATGATTCCCACTGACTAATTATTTCTTTACAGAGAGAAAGTGCCGAAGAGATGAGTCGCCAGTATTGAAAATATTTGGAAGTTTTTCTAAATTTCTATACCTAATACAGAAAGTGTTTTAAAAATTTGGCTTTCAGTATAGAATATAATATTGTGTGAAAAATCTACCATAGATTTTTCACACAATATTAGCATTGTTTTAAATTAGAAACACTTTCTTTTTACAAACATATTTCTTAAGGAAGACTGTAGTTTCATAGTCTGATTCATCCCTTAACCACTTCGCTCAGGTCGAATTTTGCAACAATAGATTTGTATTGTACTTCAAGCACACATGTGTGCTGTTACGAGCGGAGTAGTTAAAATATTTGCACGTAATATTTTTACTTCGCAATTTCCCATATTTATCAAAACTTTTGTCCACATTTCAGGACAACGACAACAGAACGCTACATCCCTCCCACGTACGACTACGAATCCACCAATGGCGCGTCAGCATGCGACCCCATACCGGCCAATGAGACCGCGCCGAGGACTGGACGAAAAGCTTGGGACAGTATGTACCAACAGTTGTATGCTAACTCAATTGGTTTACAAGCAATATCCAATAGATGCCGTGTGATGCCGGCTTAGAATAGCATCACCCCGTTTCTTTCCCGTGGGAGTCGTATGAGGCGACTAAGGAACTCGAGGGTGTGTATTGCAATTTTAGGCGATGGGCTGACAACCTGTCACTATGGCGAAACACAATTTTCTAAATGATGCTCAAATATTTGTCAGACGTGTCGTAAATGTCCGTTTTGCGGCCGTTTACGCTCTGATTACCCCGCAAGGGATAATAGGCGTGATATGTGTATGTATAATTTTTATGTATGTATCCGATAGAAGTGCTTAACATTTCCGAAAGATGGCGCCACGTGACAGAACAATGGGCCTGAAACGCGGTATCGAAGTGTTCACCGCGCAACGCATATATAAGGTGTAAAAAAATTAGCTAAGAATATTTTAAGGGGTGAACCAGTACGTGAAACTGAACAACTTTCCTCAAGGAACATAGGTCGAAATATGAAAAAATAATTTGACCCTCCCATACTTAGTGTGTTACCGGGCGGGATAATTTGTATGGGAGGGCCATTTTTTTTTCATATTTCGACCTATGTTCCTTGGGGAAAGTTGTTCAGTTTCACGTATTGGTTCACCCCTTAAAATATTCTTAGCTAATTTTTTTACACCATGTATACAACTTTCAATTCTATCCAGGTGGACCAGTCGGTCTCCTGGCCACAACTCCCAGCCAGGCGGGTAGCTACACCTTTTCCTGGCATACCTACCTGTCACTAGCCATATGTTCGATAGGCTCAATTTGACACCTGTCTGATTTATAGGCACTATCAAAGAACAACACTAGAAAAAACTACTATAGTACATACATACACATATCAAGCCTTTACCCCTTGCGGGGTAGGAAAACCGTTGACGGTCGTAAAATACGGGCGCTATCGTAACAGAAAATCGTATCAGAAAACTTGTGTATCTTTATAGAGACTATATCTTTATGAATATTTCAGAATATTATGAATCGCCATAGTGACACTGTCAGTTTTCTTATATGTTTTCCGTATTTGTCCACAGAATGTATAGAATACCAAGAGACCCTGATTTACCCGTGTGTCAAAGGCGTGGCTTTAACTGGCGAACAAACTCGTACTAAACGATGCGGCCACGGCGCCACGGATCTCATTATAGGAGGCGTCGCTACTACACCTAGAGAATTTCCACATATGGTATGTCGCTAAAATACATAATATTACTACAAAAACATAACAATATTTCTATTCCTACCCATCTGCTCCCCTCCTCTTCCTCCTCCTTCTCCCCCTCCTACCTCACTTTCACCCCCTTCTACCTCACTTTCACCCCCTCCTACCTCACTTTCACCCCCTCCTACCTCACTTTCACCCCCTCCTACCTCACTTTCACCCCCTCCTACCTCACTTTCGCCCCCTCCTACCTCACTTTCGCCCCCTCCTACCTCACTTTCACTCCCTCCTACCTCACTTTCACCCCCTCCTACCTCACTTTCACCCCCTCCTACCTCACTTTCACCCCCTCCTACATCACTTTCAACCCCTCCTACCTCACTTTCACCCCCTCCTACCTCACTTTCACCCCCTCCTACCTCACTTTCACCCCCTCCTACCTCACTTTCACCCCCTCCTACCTCACTTTCGCTCCCTCATCTAACTTCATTTTCCTCCAGATCCTCCCTCGCCAAACTGTTCTGTTCTTGTGTATTTCTTCTATTTTCTTTTTCTCTTTCTTCATAACATGTTTCTCCTTCCTGCAGTCCATCGCACCCTCTCCCTCATCTTTCTCCCTCACGCCTTCAGCCCCCCCTTACTCCTCCCCCAATCCTCCTCCACCTCCTACTTCTCGTTCTCCTCCTCCTCCTTGTACTCCTCCTACTCCCCCTCCTACTCACCCTCCTACTCCTTCTCCTACTAGTCCTATTCCTACCAAGGAGTAAACAGTTCCATTTATTAACCCAATTCAACAAAAAATATACAAATTCGCCACAGGCCCGCCCGCGCCGCCGGACCGGTAAAAACCGGATCATAGGTGGTGTTGTCGCCTCTACGAAGGAATTTCCGCATACGGTAAACATTCAAAAATATGAAAATACAGGAAAACAAATAGGAAACTGAACAACTTTGAGGAACATAGGTCGAAGTATATAAAATAAGTTGGACCTCCCATTTGATTTGTGTGAGGTCAAAATTTTATTTGCGTATTTCGACATATGCTCCTTGAGGAAAGTTGTTCAGTTTTATGGACTGGCTCACCTATTCAAATATTTGCAGCTAATATTTTTACACTTGTCCGTATATATTGCATGGGAGGTAACAAGTTGATGGAATTATATTTTGTGTTGTGATTAATAAAGAACCTGCCGATTGATAAAATAAATACACACGCTGTAGTAATTAAGCCTGATATGTGAATCAAATCGGATACTTAAACATTACATAACCTCGTAACGCCCAGATACCTTTTAAAATGTATGCAGCTCTATGCTCCGTTTATTTAAGGATGACCAATAATGTAAACAAACTTTGTATGTAAATGACAGCTCGCAACTGTCAGTTTCATACAAAGTTTGTTTACATTATTGGTCATCCTTAAATAAACGGAGCTTATAGTGGTACGAGCCCAAACTTATGCAAACCTTACATTAGGAAGCAACCTTATAGCTATAAAGTCGGGTATATATTTATCCTTGTTTATATAAACTTTTAAAGTAAATACATACATACATACACATATCACGCCTATAATCCATTGCGGGGTAGGCAGAGCGTAAATAGCCGCTTAAACGGACATATACGCCACGTCTGACATATATTTGAGGGTCATTCGGAAAATTGTGTATCGCTATAGTGACAGGTTGTCAGCCCATCGCCTAAAATTGCAATACACACCCTCCAGTCCCTTAGTCGCCTCTTACGACTCCCACGGGAAAGATATGGGATGATGCTATTCTAAGCCGGCATCACAGGGCAAAGTAAATACCTGCGTCTATTAGTATTTTATGGTTCAAACTAATTAAGAAGAGGTTCCCTGAAACATGTGATATGGTTTATATCAGCAGACCCAGGATATCTGGAACTGCAAGCTTTCATAACAGAATAGTGCATATAAGGTTTATTTCACTTTGAAGAATACATACATACATAAATCACGCCTATATCCCTTATGGGGTAGGCAGAGCGTTAACGGCCGTAAAACGGATATTAACACCACGTCTGACAAAAGTTTGAGGGTCAATCAGATAACTGTGTATTACTATAGTGACAGGTTGTCAGCCCATCGCCTAAAACAGCAATACACACTCTCGAGTCCCTCAGTCGCCTCTTACGACACCCATTGGAAAGAAATGGGGTTATGCTATTCTAAGCCGGCATCACACGGCATAAATAAATAAATGATTAGCTATATACCGCGTGTTACAGAATAACAAGTAAAGTCTAGAGAGTGTAAAAGGGACCCTTGTAAAGAGACTATTGACAAAAAATTAACGCCGTAGTGTCGATTTTGAAAATTACGGAAATTATATTTTTACATCAAATTACTCAAAAAAATTATCGTTGCATCGCAGCACTACTTTGACAGTTTAAAGTTCAACTGAAGTTGCCAACGCGGCGCAGCGAGATTCGATATACATTGCTTGTTATTTCATGGGTGTAATCATTTTATTGAACCAAAGATAACCAGAAATGTATGCCATAAAATTCGTTGGAATGGAAGTGTAGTAGTGACCTAGACTAGTGCTGTTATTATTTCATCGACTGATGAAAGTAATAGTACATTGTTGTCGAGGTATGGAAAATAAGACTTTGCAGGCGAGGACTTCAATTATACAAGTCAAGCAAAGTAATTTTCCCCGAGGCTTACATAGTGCTTTTCTCAAAAAAAGGCTAGGAAATAAAAGATTGTACTTCTTATAAAAGTTAGCTAGCGACCACAACACAACGAAACAAATAAAAATTTACAATTTTCCCACCAATTGTAATTTTTTAAAATAAATTCGCCAGTAAGGCACAGTATTACGTAATATTCAGCCATACTAAATGTTTAGTTCATTCTTTTCTTTTTTAATTCTGGACAGGCAAGGGTCTTCACATCATACAGCCTCGTCTTTAGTTACCTGTTTCATACAAAATTACGTTCCGTTTCTATGCGAGTCATCGAGATAATTTTGAAATCAAATTATGTGGGTTTAGCGTATAACGAATTTATCTTAATGGACACCAGCAAAGGATTTCCATACAACTTTGCTGGCGTGATCTGAGACGTGACAAACAATGTGAAACTTCGCGGTTTCTTTTTTTGAAAGAAATGAACACATTTCCTAGCATGTTTGAGAAAAGAATATTATTATTTTTGCGTTATTTTGTAACAGCTTGTATACATTTGCAGGCTCTTCTCGGTTTCGGTGACACCGCTGAGTCGGCACAGTTCCTCTGCGGCGGCACCGTCGTCAGCGACTGGTTCATATTGACAGCTGGACATTGCACGTCCAGCAGGGAACAGTGAGTGGACCATTCAGTCACAATTATAAACAAATACAGGGTGGCCCGTATAGTCACGTCCAAAGACAAAATTTGAATGCCTTATACTAAGGTACAAATTTAAAAGTTGAATAACTCGGAAAGTACAAAAAATCGCGGAACATACATGGGGGTGATTCGGATACCCCTCAGTATAAGGCATTCAAGTTTTGTCTTTGGACGTCACTATTCGGGCCACCCGGTATATCATAAACAAATCATCATCATAAGTTTTATTACGTATCATGATCAATGATGTACATTCTTATGAGTATAATGTATGATTACAAAAGTCTAACAAACCTCGTTTACACATGGTGGTGGCGTGTCCCTAACAGACATAAAATTCTGAATTATATACGGGGTGTAAGCGACAGCCCTCCGACTGATAGGGTGCATTTAAACCAATAAACTGAACAACTTTTCCCTTGAGACATGTCAAAAAACGACAAAAAAAAACGACCTCATGCAAAATCACAATCAGCTGACTGCATTTACTATTTCAAGAGAAAAGTTGTTTCATGGTCTGAATGCTCCCTATCAGTATTCGTAGGGTTTTCCCTTAAACCCCGAATATTGATTATGATACCCCATCGGGGTATAGCAACACTTAAGGTATAAACAATATACTTTTCCACGCCTATATACTTTGCGGGGTAGGCAGAGCGTAAACGGCCGTCAGAAACGGTCATTTACGCCACGTCTGTCAAAAAATTTAGGGTCATTCAGAAAAATTGTGTATGGCTATTGTAACAGGTTGTCAGCCTATCGTCTAAAATTGCAATACACATGTAACCCTAGAGTCCCGTAGTCGCCTCTTACGACGCACATGAGAAAGAAATAGGGTGATGCTATTCGACGCCGCTATCACACTTTTTTTTTACAAATACCTCCTTGTTGCTTATCCTTTGTTACACTATTCTAAGATTTATCTTGCCCAATTTAAATTAAATTTTACAGAGCCCCTATTTTAGTTTTTTTGCCATTGTCATGCCATCGATACTCAACTATTGACAGATTTTCTATACTTTAACCCTGTAACGGGCAGAGCATATAAAAAAAATCTATTGGTTTTAAAATCTATTTTGGGAAGTTAAGGTTCAATTTTGACGACCGATGTGGCGCAGTGGTAGTGCGACTGCCTGCGACGCAAAGGTTCCGGGTTCGATTCTCGGTGGGACACTCACAAAGTTGATATTTATCACTTTGTGAATTTGTTCCCGGTCTGGTTAGGACATTGCAGGGTGAACCACCTGATTGTCTGAAAAATAAATGGTTCCGTGCTTCGGAGGGCACGTTAAGCCGTCGGTCCCGGTTGCTGTCTATGATTACTTAGACGGCGGTCGTTACACAACCATGTCAGAGGCCTACTACTAGTAGAAGGCGGTTGAACAACTCTGACACCAGGGTTCTTCGGGTCGTTGGATGACTCGGTGTCCCACACGAAAAGAAAGAAAGAAAGAATTTTAGGTACAAACATTCTGCCCCTCGCCTTATAAAAGTTACAAAACAAGTTGGGGAGTCTCTAATAATTATAATGATTTTTCCAGAGGCGCCGTTACGTACGCCATATTGGGCGCGTACAAACGCACAGACCCGATAAAGAGGGAACAACTTTACAAGATAGCAACCATCATCAAACATCCCGAGTACAAACCACCGAACAAATATAATGACATCGCGTTGTTGAAGACTGAGAAACAGTAAGTTGTTGCAACAATAAGCTGCTCTAACAGTAAGTCACTCGAACAATAATCTGCTCTAACAGTAAGTCACTCGAACAATAAGCTGCTCTAACAGTAAGTCACTCGAACAATAAGCTGCTCTAACAGTAAGTCACTCGAACAACAAGCTGCTCTAACAGTAAGTCACTCGAACAATAAGCTGCTCTAACAGTAAGTCACTCGAACAATAAGCTGCTATAACAGTAAGTCACTCGAACAAAAACCGCTCTAACAGCAAGTCACTCGAACAATAAGCTGCTCTAAATGTAAGTCACTCGAACAATAAGCTGCTCTAACAGTAAGTCACTCGAACAATAAGCTGCTCTAACAGTAAGTCACTCGAACAATAAGCTGCTCTAACAGTAAGTCACTCGAACAATAAGCTGCTCTAACAGTAAGTCACTCGAACAATAAGCTGCTCTAACAGTAAGTCACTCGAACAATAAGCTGCTCTTACAGTAAGTCACTCGAACAATAAGCTGCTCTAACAGTAAGTTATTGCAACAATAAGCTGCTCTAACAGTAAGTCACTCGAACAATAAGCTGCTCTAACAGTAAGTCACTCGAACAATAAGCTGCTCTAACAGTAAGTCACTCGAACAATAAGCTGCTCTTACAGTAAGTCACTCGAACAATAAGCTGCTCTAACAGTAAGTTATTGCAACAATAAGCTGCTCTAACAGTAAGTTATTGCAACAATAAGCTGCTCAAACAGTAAGTTATTGCAACAATAAGCTGCTCAAACAGTAAGTTATTGCAACAATAAGCTGCTCAAACAGTAAGTGACTGTAACAATAAGCCGCTCTAACAGTAAGTTATTGCAACAATAAGCTGCTCTAACAGTAAGTTATTGCAACAATAAGCTGCTCTAACAGTAAGTTATTGCAACAATAAGCTGCTCTAACAGTAAGTTATTGCAACAATAAGCTGCTCTAACAGTAAGTTATTGCAACAATAAGCTGCTCTAACAGTAAGTTATTCGAACAATAAGCTGCTCTAACAGTAAGTTATTGCAACAATAAGCTGCTCTAACAGTAAGTTATTCGAACAATAAGCTGCTCTAACAGTAAGTCACTCGAACAATAAGCTGCTCTAACAGTAAGTTATTCGAACAACAAGCTGTTAAGAGTCAGTTATAGTTTTATCTTTATTGACAGTAACTTGTTATTGAAATATTATTATATATTAGTTTTTTTTTAACCTTTACAGGGTGTTAAGGAAAGTACTGCGGTTCTTTCAAGGAGTGAGCTTGCCTGTTAAACTGAATCTAAGGATTATAGGCTGAAATAAATAAACAATTTTAAATATTTTGGACCTCCCTATACAGAAGCTCAATCTCGTTCTTTAAAAATTTTTTTTGGTATCATAGACATCCTCGCCATTTGAAATAATTGCTTTAGTTTTTTAAGTTTCTGTATGTTTCTTTGCCCTAGAATCGTTCTGAGTGACAAGGTGGTCCCCGCGTGCATCCACATCGGCGATCAGGTGAACGACTTAAAGGCCCAGGCCACCGGGTGGGGGGCCATTCAGTACAAGGGTGACAACGCGGATACTATGCAAAAAGTAAGAAATATAATAAGATATCATAGCAATTATGAAAAAAGCTGTTTACAAAATTCGATCGGGATTTGAACCTGGGACCGTCGAGTACCGTTTCACCGCACTTCAACCATAACTCATAAATACTGTTGCCAAAATATTGGTCTTTTTATAAATGACGATAGTATACGACAGAAAAAGTTGATACGAAGCAAAAAGTAAGAATTAATTACTTAAGATTTATTCATATACAGGATTATTTTTTAGTCAGTGCGCAGCTTCAACATACGTAATCGTTATCAAATTTTGGAAAATATGTATTTATTTTTTACACCTGACTTAGAACAAAAAAATTTAAATAATCGCACTTAAACTTATCCCAGGATCGTACGTAAGTGTGGATCACCCTATTAGGTTCACTAGCTATCTTTCGATATGGCAACGTCGCGCGCGGCCCAGTTATACCTATCAGCTGACTGTGTTCTAGCTTCTACCTACAGCACAGGTCAATGACCAGTCCAGGTTAATGACCGCTATTGGTACCGGGGCGCGTGCGGGTGATACCTACAACAACTAAGTACCTATCTCACAAGTTCCTACACTTAAACTGCCTCCGTGGTGTAGTGGTTTGAAAGTTGGTCTCTTGATTTGTTGGTCCCTGTTTCTAGTTTATGCGGAGAGACAAGATTATTTTGTTAATCACGTAGTTGGATTTTTCCCAGTTTGGTTAAGAATTAGCAGCTACTACTAGCATAAGCAAGACATGTAAATGTTTAATCCATAACGGTAACTCGGGATTGTACAGCACCTCGAGTAACCATCTACGTGATCAACTTAAGAATGGTTTTTCTTACAGTTAACAAGAATAACCAGAAAAGATTGATACCCATTTTAAAAGATCAACATTGAAAAGGTTTTTCTAATATTCTTTAAAAATAACCAGTAAAGACTTTAATGGCAACTGGAGCCGTTGCTGATAGTACCTAAAAAGCCTACACAACCTGCATACAACTTAGGTTGTGATGGTTTGTCAACGTCGCGATTAGTCACCGCGTCTTACAGCGCCAGACATAGTGGCGCCAGCCGGTTCAATTTTAGAAGAAATCTGACGCCGGCGCCGGCCGACCGACTTCCGCCGCCCGCGCCGCACCGCCGCCGCGCCGCCGCCGGCACGGCGTGGCGGGAAATTCATCTGCACTGCTATAAAGCTTTATGTACACTGATGATATGAGGTAGCTCGTATTGCGCGTGCCTGCCTTCGATGTTTTTAACCGAATTATCCTTAAAGTACAACTGCATTTAAAGTAAAGTAAACGGCAATTTTGTGCGCTTATGAGAGTGGAGCAAAAAATTCAGTAAAGTATGACAGTCAAAGTTGATTAGGCCACTAAAATGTTGCTACTACGTCAGTGTGAACTAACCTTGAGTGGTTATTTAGGAATAAAGATTAAAAACGGTCTACTCACACATAAATAACAGGGTGTGATTTGATCGGGCATTCATAAAAAAAATCGTATGGCCGGAACGCGGCTATCGCGCGCCAGTCTTGTGTAGCTGAGCCTTTAAAAAGGTGATTCCAATTTTCCCTTCATACTTTTACGGGCTTAGGACCGTCAAAATGAAAAGTTTACCTAGAACACTAGGTAGGCAGTAGGTAGCTAAGTACAATTGTCGTTTAATTAACAGTTACTTACCGTAAACTGCCCGTGATCCAACAGCCGCTGCATAACGTTGAGGAATGTTCTTGGGTTCGGTACTAGAGGGTCCACAACGCCAGCATTACGCAGTCGAGGTAAACTTTCGTCCGCGTACATTCATTGGGCTGCTCGGGTATTTTCCCCACTTAAAAAGTACGAACGCACCATTTCGTAAAACTCGCGAAACGTAAAATTCGACATCGCGAAATCAATTCGGAATCGGCGGGAAAAGTAGTGTCACACAGGTGCGCGCCCGCCCGCGACGGAATCAAAGCGAGAACTGAAACTGACTGAAGGGTGCGCTGCGCGAGCGCTGTTGCCATTTTCACGCACCCCCGATTGAAAAGTAGTGTGTCCATGATTTATTTTTTATGAGGCAGACAAAAATAAAAAAATAATAAAAATAAAACATATTTTTTTATTTGCATAAAATGTCCTATTAACGATTCTGATATCATGGTATAAGTTTGCGCACTGACTAAAAAATAACCCTGTATAAATAAATGTTATATATGTCTGTTCCCTAGAATCGTTCTGAGTGACAAGGTGGTCCCCGCCTGCATCCACATCGGCGATCAGGTGAACGACTTAAAGGCCCAGGCCACCGGGTGGGGGGCCATTCAGTACAAGGGTGACAACGCGGACATCATGCAGAAAGTAAGTGTAAGGCTGCCCGCCCACGTCAGACTTTTTATAGGACCGATAATCGGGCAGATTTTTCCTCCGATTTTTAAGACCGTTTTTGTGACCGACTCAAAGCACACGTCCGTCACTTTGTCTGTTGGTTTCGAGGGAGAAGCACGTCATGGACGGCCGACTGTCGGTGAGTAGTGTGCGTTAACGCATACATTTCCGAGTGTTCCATTTTTCACCGACTATCGGATCGGTCGGGATGCACCGATTTTATTTCTGACCGACCATTTGTAGGATGTGGGCGTTACACCATTGCAATCAATACGTTCCATTTTACTCCTACAAAAAATCGGTCACCGATTATCGGACGTGTGCGGGCAGCCTAAGGTAGATTGATGGGTTGTAGCCAGTAGGCTCAATGCTGCATGATGGAAAAGGGGAATTCCCGCCGAGCGAGGTGTTCAGCTCGGGGACCGAGTTAAGATTACAAACCGGAAACAGCTGATGCTGATATTTACTTCACCTAGTTAAAATGAGCTAGATTCAAAGTTCATCTAGGTAAGCAAATTATCTCAAGAGCGCCGTGTGATGCCGGCTTAGAATAGCATCACCTTACATAGTGACAGGTTGTCAGCCCATCGCCTAAAATTGCAATGCACAATTGCACACCCTCGAGACCCTAAGTCGCCTCTTACGACTCCCACGGGAAAGAAATGTGGTAATTGCTATTCTAAGCCGGCATCGCATGGCATATAAGATTTCAAAGGCATAATAAAAAACTGAAATTAAAAAAAAATGCGACTGGGATTGAACCCGGGACCGTGGAGTACCGTTTCACCGCACTGCAACTATAACCGCCGAAGTCATAAATACATACATACATAAATCACGCCTTTATCCCTTACGGGGTAGGCAGAGCGTTAACGGCCGTAAAACGGATATTAACACCACAAACTGACATAAGCTTGAGGGTCAATCAGATAACTGTGTATCACTATAGTGACAGGTTGTCAGCCCGTCGCCCAAAATTGCAATACACATCCCTCGAGTCCCTTAGTCGGCTCTTACGACACCCATGGGTAAGAAATGGGGTGATGCTATTCTAAGCCGGCATCACACGGCATTTTATTCATAAATACTGTTACTAAAATATCGACATTCTAATGAATGACGATAGTTTTAGGCAGCTAATACTAAGCAAAAAGTAAGTAAACAATTAGGATTTATGCACTAACTAGCTTTTACCCGCGACTTCGTCCGCGTTAGATAGTTTTTTTAGGCACAGGTTCTAAAGTAGATATTATGTATATTCATAGTAAGTATGACAGTGATATTAGAAAAGTTCTTATCTCTACTGTTTAAAGATGACTTGCTTGCTTCTGTTGTTAAACGGACAATTGATGATTTGCTATCCGGTGTACTGCCCTGAGAGATCAATATTTATAACCATTGAATACAAAAGTCAGTAGATAAAAAAAAATCTTCGGTGAAAAGTTGCCAATATCCTTTCTCAACTTATTCCCATCATTCTGAACAACTTTTGTTTTGGAACCATTTCTGTATCTCTAATAGTTTAGGTGGGCTCCTGATGGTACACCTGGTGGTCTATATAAGGTACTCCAGATCCTCAATGTCCTTGTGAAAAGAAGCAGCCCATCATACTGAACAACTTTTGTTTTAGAACCATGCCTGTATCTCTAATAGTTTAGCTGGGCTCCTGATGGTACACCTGGTGGTCTACATAATGTACTCCAGATCCTCAATGTCCTTGTGAAAAGAAGCAGCCCATCATACTGAACAACTTTTGTTTTGTAACCATGCCTGTATCTCTAATAGTTTAGCTGGGCTCCTGATGGTACACCTGGTGGTCTACATAATGTACTCCAGATCCTCAATGTCCTTGTGAAAAGAAGCAGCCCATCATACTGAACAACTTTTGTTTTGTAACCATGCCTGTATCTCTAATAGTTTAGCTGGGCTCCTGGTGGCACACCTGATGGTCTACATCTGTACTCCAGACCCTCGAATGGTGATAAAAAGTAGCCTATGTCCGTTCTCGGTATGCTAGCAATCTCTGTGCCAAGTTTCATGAAGATCGGTTCAGCGGTTTGGCCGTGAAAGCGTAGCAGACAGACAGACAGACCGACAGAGTTACTTTCGCATTTATAATATTAGTGTGGACTAGTGTGGATAAATGAGTGAAAATAAGGCCGTTCTCACACGCACCTCGTGAATTTTCGATATTATGCTTGTCTAGTCTATTTGGCCAAAGGAGTTATACGAAATCCCATAGACGCCGCATATCATGGCCTGTAGGTTTATTTTGCACTCACAGTTTATGAACATAATATTAATTTGTTATTTTTCCCCAGGTAACCCTGAACAAATTCCCCACAACAGACTGCGCGACTCAGTTTCCCGTGGGAATGCGGCACATGGCGCGCGGCTTCGACGAACGCACTCAGTTGTGTTACGGAGACAAACAGCAGTCTAAAGACACTTGCCAGGTGAATGGCCTTGTTTATCACATTTGTAACATTTTACAGCTATACAAAACAGACAGTATGATCTGAAATGTCCTGCTTTGCTGCAAAAATGGCATTTGTAAAAAAAAAAGTTCAAGTTCGTTCCGAGTTTAGTGTCGCACAAAAACATCTCATCAGACACTTATAAGATTTGGCTCCGCTTTTTAATGGTCTACTTTGTTAAAATGTTGTCTATAAGGTGTCAATCAACATAAGTGTCATAACACGTATCATTAAGGTCTATTGAAAACGGGAAATTATTGTTGGTTTTCCCGGGAAATCCCGGGAACCGGGAAAAGTTAAATATTTTTTTGTTTTGCTGCTTTTTGATAAGAAATGGAGTTAAACACTTTATTTAATTGTTTAAATCACATACTTAAAAAGTTAACACTGTTTTACGAGTACTGAACGAGCCTATACTGGTCTCTGAGTTTTTAAACCACCTAAACAACTTTATTATATTTACTTTACTGATCAGTGTAACAAATTCAAAACAGCGACCGGGATTGACGGCTTAACTAACTAACGTGCTCTACGAAATAAATAATTTTATAAATAAAAATAAACTGGTCAATCAGCCTGAATGGTCAAATATAAACACCATGGGAATCGAATCCCAAAATCTTCAGATTGTGAGACCATGGGTCAGACATTTATCGCACAAAATTAGCATTAACGGCCACAAGAGTGACTCTTGGCCCCATAAGTAGTGTTTTTGCCATACCCACCACGCTAGGCCGGCAGATTGGCGAGTGCAGGACAAACTGTTGTTTTTCACAGAGAACGCTTATACAGACGTTAAGTTATACGGTCAGATATTGATATACAATAATAATAATAAAGAAATCAATTAGGAATGTTTATGATCCATTTTCATCATCTTCATCATCATATCGTGATCGTGAAGGACAACAAATCAAAAAACCTCCCAATGAAACTTGGGGTCAGAGTCTTAGTAGAGAGAGAGAGATTCGTAACTAACATGGTTAATAATCCCATTTATGGAAGTTTTCCTACTTATCATTCGTACGTTTACGGATGCATCTATCAAACGACTAGGCAGATGCATCCGTTACGCACTGTAGCCGTATTTGTTTGGGAATAAGATCTAAATTTACAATTTCCTTTTGACTGACAGACGCATGCTTTACGGTGCGTTATACGCAGCGACAGACGACAATTAAACTGCTTAAGTATTCATAGACATCACCCGAAACAACGATCTGTCTTCCTTACAGACAATTAGGTGAATCAACTTGCAATGCCCTAAACCATTGCCAAAACGAGGTACGATCTCACAAACTTATAAATTGACAAATATCAACTTTGTGTGTTTCTTTTGAGATTCAAACCAGAGACCTCCAGATCCTAAAACAAACGATCAGATCACTAGATCATGGAAGCAGTAAAGGTGGTAAAGGTTTATTATTGTTTAATTTCATATCCAGAAATTTTGTGGTATCTGTGTGTAAATATGTAGGTTTTTAGAGCATTAAACCACAATTTAAACTTTCCGGGAATTCCCGGGAAATGAATAAAAATTTCCCGTCGCCGGGAACGACGCTTTTCCCGGGAATTCCCGTTTCCCGGGTCCCGGGAACGAAACCCTAGTTCCTTGGGAAAAGTTGTTTATTTTCTTTACCTAAAAATATATGAACTGAATTTAATACATACATACATGCACATATCACGCCTATAATCCCTTGCGGGGTAGGCAGAGCGTAAACGGCGACCGCAAAAACGGACATTTACGCCACGTCAGACAATTTTTGAGGGTCATTCGGAAAATTGTGTATCGCCATAGTGACAGGTTGTCCTCCCATCGCCTAAAATTGCAATACACACCCTCAAGTCCCTTAGTCGCCTCTTACGAATTTAATGGGATCTTTCAAAAAAAGTTTTGTTAAAATAAAACCTTTTTATTCGCAGGGCGACAGCGGCGGCCCTCTCCAGATACAAAACAAGCGCCTGCATTGTATGTACACTATAGTCGGGGTCACTTCATTCGGCAGAGCTTGCGGTTTCGTAGGAGAGGCGGGGATATACTCGAGAGTGTCGGCATTTGCTCCTTGGATCGAGAGTATTGTGTGGCCTTAATTAATAAATAAATTCAAATACTTTCAAATGTGCTTCCTCCTCTTTTTCTTCACTCTCCTGCTCCTACTCCTCCTCCTTCCCCTTCTCCTACTCCTACTTCCATTGTACTATGGTGGGAGTCTATTCATTCGACAGAGCTTGTGTATTTGTAGGCGAAGCGGGGATATATTCAAGGGTGTCGGCTTTTGCTCCTTGGATTGAGAGTATTGTGTGGCAGTTATAAATAACTAAAAATAAATTTAAACATTTCCAATAAGAGAGGTACCTACTACTCAGCCTCCTTCTCCCACTCCCCCCAATCCCCCTCCCACTCCTCCTCTTCCTAGTCATTTTCCCTCTCCTCCTCCTCTTTTCTCTTCTACTATAATATTTTTGAACTTTGTTATAAGTTAGGTTTCATTTTTACCATTTATATAAATAAAATATGACGTACTACTAGTGAGATTTTATTTTTTACTTAGAAAAACCTTTATGCTTGTATGTACACTATAGTGAGAGTCACTTTATTTGGCAGATATTGCGGTTTTGTGGAAGAGGCTGGGATATATTCTAAAGTGTCAGCGTTCCTCTCTTGGATCGAAAGTATTGTGTGGCCTTAGCAAATACATGAAAGAAAAGAAAGAAAAAAATCACGCCTCTTTCCCGAAGGGGTAGGCAGAGACTACTTCCTTCCACTTACTACGATCCTGGCATATTTCTTTCGCCTCCTCCACATTCATCAATCTCTTCATGCATGCTCGTCGGTTTAGGGTACTCTTGACCTGACCTTTCTTTAGCACGTCCCCGATTTGATCGAGGTACGTTCGTCGAGGTCTTCCCCTTCCGACGTTCCCATCCACACTTGCCAAATACACCTGTTTTGTTAATCTTATTTCATTCATCCTCTCTACATGACCAAACCACCTAAGCATACCCTTTTCTACACCAGTCACTACGTCTTCTTTTATACCACAACGTTCCCTTATCACGCTATTCCTTAGGCCGTACGCTCGCTGACGCGGTTTCACGCGCGGGCCAGCCCGCGCGTGAGGCCGCGCGCGGTCTCGCGGGATCCGCGCGGCGGTCTGACATCGCCGCCATTATTACCCGTCCAAATTTAGAAGGCGCATAGTGCCTAGGTAGTTGTAATATGGCAAGTGTCGTCGTGTTCGTACGGGTTATATTATGTCGCGGGTTGCTGAAGCCGCGGCGCGGGTGACCGCAGGCCGCGTCACGGGGCGCCAATCTTGTGTTTTGTCAAATCTGGCCCGCGCGGGACGTCCCGCGCGTGAAACCGCGTGAGCGAGCGTACGGCCTTATCCTGTCACTCAATTTTACGTCAATCATACTTCTTAACACGCTCATTTGTACTGCATTTATTCTACTTTCATGCTTTTTCTGCCACACCCAACGTAGTAAATACATAATACTTTCATATGTGCGCCTTCCTCTATTCCTTCACTCTCCTGCTCCTACTCCAACTCTTCTACTGCTACACCTCCTTCTATACTCCGCCTAAATATCCTCCTCCTTCTTTCCTACCATGTCATCACTACATAGTATAAAGTCGATTTCCGCTGTCCCTATCTATAGATCTTTGAAAACTATGCAACCCATTATGATGTGGTCTTTTAAATAGATGGAGTGTTTCAAGAGGCATGTTTTTAAGAATCTTTTACCGCAAGAAAATGCTCACAAACGGAAAGCTGCAGGTGAAACCGCTGAGCGGGCCGCTAGTTGCATAGTAATTTAGAAGCGTCTCCACCGCATGTACACAATAGTTAGGAGTCAGATCATTTAGTAGATGTTGCGGTTTTGTAGGCGAAGCGGGGTTATAATCTAAAATGGCAGCCTTAGAAAATATTGTGTGGATGGTTAACGAACAAGTAACACTAGGTTTACGCGACTTCCTTGTTGATCAATTGGTATAGTTTAGCCCTCTGTGTCGGCTCGCTGCTCAGTAATGTGCCCGCAATGTTCGGCAATCACAGCTGACAGGCGGCCGGGGGGCGCATGTGATCTGTCGACCTCCGGGAACCAGCCGAAACGTAGTAGGTTAAACTCTACTAAATAATCAACAGGTGAGTCGCATGAACTTAAATCATTAATAGAATTATGGTTAAATATCCCTACTCCTACCTACCCCTCTTCTAATCTTCCTCCTCCCACTCCTCCTATTCCTGCAGATTCTAAACAAGCGCCTGCACTATGTACACAATAGTTGGGAGTTACATCATTTGGTGGAGCTTGCGGATTTGTAGGCGAATTTATTCTAGAGTGGCCTGAAGTGCCACTACACAAAAAAAAACATATCTCTTGATGCAAACAATACCTCAGAATATCCTCGAAAAGTTGTTGGCATAATTTATTTTGCATAGTTTATGTTCAATTTGACCTGACGAACTCGGTGAAATATTCGCGGTTATTTGTGTTCAATTATCTAAAGCCAAAAGTGGCCGTTTTTGGCAGTTTCATCCACAAAATTATGGATGAAAGTGCCAATTAAGGCAAATATGTAATAGCATTCGCAGGTTTTAATAACTTGTGCAAATTACATAATGGTGCATTGTTTGCAATAAGGTTTATGATTTCTTTCGTTAAGTGGCGAAAGCTTAGAATTTAGATAAATGATTGTTTCGCTAGCGCAGCGAAAGCGAGGACCAATCTTTCATCTAGGGGCGCTAGTATCAGAAAAAAAATCTTTTACTCAAAATATCTGCCATTTGCCATGATAATAAAAAATATGTGGAGAATTAGTTATAGTAAAAATTTTGCGAAATAAATGAATCATTTATATAAGTCCTTGCATTTTCATTATGTTTACTATTAGTTAATACCCTGTATACGTCCGTACCAGTCCTTTTAAGCGGCGCACCTACCTATGAAACTGAACTATCGATGGCTCAATCTAACTAGTTCTTTTCATACTTATTCTGAGTTAAGGCTTTCGTCTTAGTACGTTCCTTGTGGAAAGTTATTATTATTAAGTTACATGAGCGTAACGCCGTCGGTCCCGGTTGCTGTCTATGGTTACTTAGACGGCGTCGTTACACAACCATGTTAGAGGCCTACAACTAGTAGTTGGTGGTTGAATAACTGACACCAGAGTATATCGGGTCGTTCATCGACTTGGTGTCTCTCTCTTTCTGGTTCGCCCCTTAAAAGGAACACAGTACGTTTCCCAACACCCTATATTATATTGAACCTAATGTTCGTAGGCTTTTACGAAAGAGCTATCAGAAAATACGTTATCAATATCATTAAGCTAAGAGACTCAGCTAAGTATGGTTTAACGATGGAGATACATAGTTCTTGCATTACA
Source organism: Tuta absoluta (assembly GCA_027580185.1). NCBI lineage: Eukaryota > Metazoa > Arthropoda > Insecta > Lepidoptera > Gelechiidae > Tuta > Tuta absoluta. Next base: position 158,292 of record JAQAHW010000107.1, on the reverse strand, counting down.
CGGTATGATAATAATAACCGTTAAATCTGATGTGGTTGGCTCCGTGGTGCAGTCGTCTGTGCGTGGGCTTGAGTAACGGAGGGTGTAGGTTCGACTGGCCCGATGACATAGCTGATAGCGCTCCTGTCTGCTACGCCGAGGGTCATGGGTTCGATCCCGACAAGACACAAATATTTGTTTAGTCTATTTCAGGTATTTGTGTTTAGTCTGAGTGTTTTCTGTGTGTAATACGAATTTATTTTAAAGTAATAGTGTTAATATCAGCTATCTAGTTTCCATAGCACAAGCTACTATTAGTTTGGTGCTATAGTAGAATAGAATAGAAAAACATTTATTCAAAAAGCTGCGACACTTTACACAGCAAAGTACATAAGAAAAAAAAGTAAATAAAAACGAAACAACAGAATCTAACAATTTAAAACATAGTTACTCTGATATGCGACGTGGCGCAATAATGAAAAGGTCAGCAACTCAGCAAAAATGCCTATCCCATAAGAGACAGACTGCTGTTTTTCAGTCGAAACCTATTTGATAGTCCGATACGGCTAGCATTATTTGAGAGCATAACTTATAAAAACTCTGTCGCTTATTTTTTGAACGATTGCGTAATGTGTGTCTGTAAAGCACATATAATTTGCATTTTGTGTCATTTTTAACGCTTGCCTTAATTTTCGATTCCATGTATGGTAGTTCTATATTTGATTATTTAAGTATCTTTAATTAAATTAACATTATAAAATGTACCAGTATTGTCAATGTGACAGTTTACACAGTGTAAAAATCCAGTTTGAGTTGTTTTTATCTATTGCAAACGAAAGTATGTTAGCATAACCCAGAAATGACACAAAATTATAAATTGGGTTCGGCCAATGGTCCAAAAAGTATACGCCAAAAATAAACGACTTTAATAGGTACTTTTGAAACATGAAAAGCTAGCCATAGTTGTACGGGGAGTGTCCAGGATATGTGTTAAATTATTTAAGTAGTATATTGTATGTGTATTTTAGTGCTCGTAGGTAATATTTGCACTATCCCGCTTCCATTGTCGCACTCTCTTTTTCACCCTAAGGTTGCCTGGTAGAGAATGCTACCACCTGGTTGTACTGTTTCTTTTTTATTTGTGTTTATCAATTGTTGTATTAGGTACTTAATGTGCAATAAAGAATTTTGCTATGTTATGTTATGATATTGATAGGTTCGATTTCCAGTGGTGCAAAGTCCAAGTAAGCGATGAATACAGGGAATGTACAGCAGCGTTCTCTATGATTACCTACAACACTACACTGCGCTCGCCAGTCTACCTGTTGAGCGTGGTGAATACGGATGACAAATACCCCCCTAATAGGGAGAGGCCTAGGTTCAGCAGTGGATCGTTGTACCTGTTAAAAATAGTTACAAAGCCACCTATGTGTGAATTTTCGTATTTTTTTAAGGCTTTGCTTGTCTGTGAAGAAGCCGTGTTTCGAATGGCACGTCATGCTTTCTGCCACAATTTTAACCATAAAAGTAGACTGATGATACACAATTATCTGAATTACCCTCAAATGCTTGTCGGTGGTTCGTATTTTACGGCGGTTTATGCTCTGCCTTTCCCGCAAGGGATATAGGCGTGATGTGTGTATGTAGGTAGATTGATAGAAGCGTTGAAAATAAGAATGTTCCATTTACGCAAAACTACGTTTATGTATAATTTTTAGTAAAAGCCATAGGTACATGAACACCCAATAATACCTAATGCAATAACCTCTAAAATAAGATATTTAAAAAATATATATTATATTAACATCATTCAAATTTATTCTAACAACAATTTTTAAAAATGTAAATTTGTACTTATTGCTGAAAATGTCTTGAACCAGCCCATGACACTGAACTACTTTTCTTATATCCTAACTTATAATTAAGTCAATTTTGGATCCCATACAAAATTACATAGCAATTTTTGTATAGGAGGTGTTTTCATTTTTGTCCAGTTTCATGGGTTACCTCTACCTAGATAATCCATCGCAGGTTGTAAAAAAACTCCATGACAAGAAAAAACTGAGCAAATACGAATACAGTAAGCGTTAAAATTAACGCAATAATACGTACTATGATTTTCATATGATGACTTAAAGCGCGCGAGCAAGATTTTTAAACTGGTTTTATTTGGACAATTACAGCCATGAAATTCTGAAAAAAAAAGTTACTGTTACCCGCGGCGTTGCCCGAAAATAAAAACTATCCCATGTGTTATTCCATGTTACCTGCTATATGTGTTGCAAATTTCTTAACGATCAGTTCAGTAGTTTTTGCGTGAAGCAGTAACAAACAAACAAACATGCAAACTTTCGCATTTATAATTATCAATTACACAATTCGATAAAGTTTACTTGATAAATAAATAGTAATCTCTAGGTAGTTGTTTTTCTTTCAATATAATGTCTTCAGCTTTTACAAAAGTTACAAAGCAAATTATGCTATAATTTAGGTACTTATTTTAAAGAATGGCTTCTTTAGTTTCTATTTCTATGTCGAAAAAAACGTAAAATCTTGCGAAAATTTGAGCGCTAAATGATTTGCTGTTTCTCTCTGGCGCAGTGCGAATGAAAGGGACCAACTTTTCCGGTAAAACAGGGCCTTAGAGATGACAGGTTGACGAAAACGCGTGATTGTGGCTTATGGCGTACCCTGGGGGAGGCAACAGTCCAGCAGTGGACTATAGGCTGATGTGATGATGGATGATAGTTCTCATTCTTCAAACAACTGAGTCTCGTCTTCTTGAAAACTATTTTGGTCGTCTTCTGCAGTTACATAGTTGTTGTATTGGGCGGCTGTAAACAACAAACATTTATAATAATAAGTATCATAGTGTGTGATGCCGGCTAAGAATAGCATCACCCCATTTCATACCCATGGGTGTCGTAAGAGGCGACTAAGGGACTCGAGGGTAAGATGTGAATTACAATTTTAGGCGATGGGCTGACAACCTGTCGCTATGGTGATACACAGTTATCTGATTGACCCTCAAACTTTTGTCAGACGTGGTGTTAATATCCGTTTTACGGCCGTTACCGTTCTGCCTACCCGATAAGGGATACAGGTGTGATGTATGTATGGATGGTAGGTTAATAACATATTACAAAATAGTTCTTTAGACATTGTTTAGATTTTTCCATTCAAATTAAGTGTTTTATTATTAGGATTGTTGCACCTAGTATATTTATTCCAGTTTAGTCGATATTTTCGCGGGAATGACTAATTTTCCCGCTGTATAAAGTAGTTCGACTGTCATCCAGAAATCCAATTTCAAGGTTTGCCTACGAAACATGGAACGCAGCATACTCGGGGTCAATTGACCGAGTCAGGAACACATCACTGCGTTCCCGTACACAAATAGTCGACGTAGGTCAGAAGGCAGCACATCTCAAGCACACCTCGGACACTGGCGCTCAAATGTATGAAACAAACGCGGTGCTACGCATACAGTCTAAGCTCGCGTAGGTGAACGCGGACCATGCTTGTGTGTGTGAGACAACATGTCAGGGTTGCCGCCATTTTGCGTTCGCGAATCGGGAATGCAATGTGCGGCAGTATGAAATGACCTTCGTTTACGCATCTTTGCTAGCCGGTGTCTGAGCGTCCTCCGAGCGCGGGTGGGCGGCGCTTGTAGGGGGAGGCAGGGAGTGACCATACTGTACGCTAGTACTATTAATTATACTGTGTCTCAAGTAAGATTAATTTATAATGCGAACTGCTAAAGAGTGGAACTCACTACCTGCGTCTGTGTTTCCAAACGCATACAACCCTAATCTCTTCAAAGTAAGAGTGAACAGGCTTCTTCTGGGTGAGCTCGCTCCATCTTAGACCCTGTCTCTGTCCTATGACCTAGACTAGAGTCAAGAGCAAACCCATCATTAATTTTAAAAAAAGATTTGCCTGGACATGTTGCCAGAATGTCTGAAGATAACAACTACTTAGTTCCCTCTCAACGCAAAACGGGCACGTGGTCGTCCAAGAAAAAGGTTCTTCTTCTCTTTTCGTGTGGGGCACCGAGTCGTCCAACGACCCGATGAACCGTGGTGTCAGAGTTTTTCAACCGCCTACTACCACTAGTAGGCCTCTGACATGGTTGTGTTACGACCGCCGTCTAAGTAATTAAAGGCAGCAACCGGGACCGACGGCTTAACGTGCCCTCCGAAGCACGGAACCATTTCTTTTCGGACAATCAGTTGGTTCACTCTGCAATGTCCTAACCAGACCGGAAACAAATTCGCAAAGTGATAAATATCAACTTTGTGAGTGCCCCACCGAGAATCGAACCCGGAACCTTTGCGTCGCAGGCAGTCGCACTACCACTGCGCCACATCGGTCGTCAAAGAAAAAGAAAAAGGTGGAAAGACGAGTTACACGCCCACGCCCAAAACTGGATGAAGGTGGATAGGATAGGGAAAAGTCTAAGAAGCAGAGGTAGGCCTTTGTTCTGACTCAAAATAAATAAATAAATAGTTATAGTCACTTACCAATAAGCTCAGAAATGGACCGTCTCTTGATATCGGGCTCTGGCCGCGTCGGTGCTTCGGAGGGCACGGTTACTGCAGGCTGCTTGGGAGGTATCTCCAAGTGCTCCACCGTCACCTTAAAATTGTTTAGAGCTTCTGTATCTATAACGATAAAATCACATTCAGTTATCCAACAAGTCCAAGTTATACTATAACTAGCGACCCGCCCAGCGGTTTCACCCGCTGTTAACTGATTTCCCACGGGAAACAGACCTTCTCCCGACATAAATCAAACATAAAAACCTTCCTCTTGAATCTTTTAAAAAAACTTCATCAAGATCCGTTTAGTGGTTTTGAAGATTTAAGCATACAAACAAACAAACAGACAGGGACAGACTTGGGAAGCGACTTTACTATACTATGTAGTGATAATCCGTCTCGTTTCATGGCTAAAACGTAGATAAAATTTTGTATGAAGCCCGATAAGAGGTAATTTAAAGACTTTATAATGGCAAGATGCATTGACGGAGGTGGACGCTAAAATTGTATCACTACATCAAACTACATCTACATAGTAAAAAATAAAGTCGCTTCCCGTTTGGTGTCTCCTTATATCTTTAGAATTTCCCAACGGATATTAATGCGTTTTTATATTAGTGAGAGGAAGGTTTAAAAGTATAATTTATTCCGGGAAATTGTCACATTCCCATGGGAAAACGGGTAGCCCAACTGGTAGTAAACTTTTGACCCCCTTTAAGGTTTAATTTCAAAAATGCTTTAACACGTCTTTTATTTTAAGTCATAAGTCTAATCACTAATTTTGAAACGGATCACCTAGAGAGATAAAACTTGGACATGAAGTTTTTTTATGTAATAAAAAAACTATTGTTGATAAAATTCCGTTTTATTAATCCCCCAAGGGATGAAAAGGGGGTTCAAAGTTTGTATGAAAGTTCGTTGTATTAAGTTTGATCCGTTTCAAAATAAGTGCTTAGACTCATGACTTAAAATAATTAAACACGTGTTTCAGCATATCGATGGTCTAGAAGACAAACATGATAATTACAGACTATCCAACTTTTCAGGAGGAACATTTTTAGTTACGTAAAAGTTCTAGACGCTGTAGCTTAAAATGGAACATAGGAACCATGTATATAGTACTTGTATTTGGATAGGATATTTATCTTTTTAATGATCTATTCATTAAGTAATCATGATTTTTTTAAAGATTCTTTAAAAACATGAATGTAGTAAAAAAAGTCATCACTTATTATGTTTTTACATAAACTTAAAATACGTAATATTCATTTAACACTTTTGTGTCGTGTGATGTGATACTAAGAAAAATCAAGAAGTAAGAAATAAAATGTCTTTATTAGTAAGTAATTCAAACATGAGATCAAATCTTACTAATGTAGTAAGTGCCTACCTTATAATTCGAACTTAAGTTCAGTCATCTGTCGACTCCGAATCAGAACAATCATCAATTAGAGTTTTTTCATCAACAGCAAGAATATGGGCGGGCCTAATGCCACGCGGCATTTTCTACCGGCCAACCAAAAGATAAGCAACAAAAAACTAAATATAATCGTACGTAAAGTTCTCACAAAAGATGGCTTTACAATACATAAGAAGAAATAAACAAAAATACAAAGTACTTAATACTTTAACATAAAAAAATAAAAATACATAAACCTACTTGAAATAAATACATAAATACATTAGCCTACTGCAGTCCACTGCTGGACGTAGGCCTCCCCCAGGGTACACAATAGGGCATGATTTCACGTTTTCGCCATCCAGTCGCTACCAGCCGCCTTCTTTAAATCATCGGTCCATCTGGCCGGAGGTCGTCCAACACTACGCTTTCCGATCCGAGGCGTGGCCTCCACTCAAGAACCCGTTTACTCCACCGTCCGTCGGTTCTACGACAAATGTGGCCAGCTCACTGCCACTTCAGTTTGCTACACTTCCAGACTATGTCCGTTACTTTGGTCTTTTTGCGGATAGTCTCATTCCGGATTTTATCTATTTTAGAGATACCGAGCATAGACCTTTCCATAGCTCTCTGAGTGACATGTTACCGGTGGGCCAGTTTTACTGCCAGGTTCCACGTCTCGGCTCCATAGGTCATGACTGGCAGAACGCACTGATCGAACACCTTCGTCTTGAGGCATTGTGGCAAGCCAAATAAATACATGCATACATAAATAAATAAGATATACCAACGACAAGCTAACAGAAATAAAATAGGATGAACGCTCAAACAAAATAACTAAGAAAGAACCAGAGAGACTAGCCAGGTATGGCAACTATTTTAGGATAGATGGGGCTGCATCATCTGAGTCAGCCAAATATAGGTCGAGAAGTAGTTGCTCTGTAATATTCATATTCGATGTACTGGGAAGTGGTGACTGTCTAGATGTATTTTGTATAGAAATTAAGTTCAAGGCATTATTTCTATCACAAGATGCGTAAGCAATTTCTGTAAGAGCGTTGCCGAATTCTGTAGGTGGAGACAGCGGTACTAAGGCAGCGCTGGTGTCGTAACGTCGGTAAGTTTCGTGGATGTATCGGTGATTTTTGAGGGAACAACAGTCGTTTTTGTTTGTGTATCAGAGTTTATTTCAAACGGGGACTGCGGCACCAGGGCAGCAGTGGTGACCGGTGAAGCAACGGCGGCATCAGGGGCTAATGCTGGTACGTCAGCGTCAGGGGCTAATGTTGGAATGTCGGCTTTTATTACAGGTGGGGACGGTGGCATCGAGGCAACAGAGGCGAGCGGTGAAGCAACGGCGGCATCAGGGGCTAATGCTGGTACGTCAGCGTCAAGGGCTAATGTTGGAATGTCGGCGTTTATTTCAGGCGGGGACTGCGGCACCAGGGCAGCAGTGGCGAGCGGTGAAGCAGCAGAGGCATCAGAGGCTAATGCTGGTACGTCAGCGTCGGGGGCTAATGTTGGAATGTCAGCATTTATTTCAAGTGGGGACGGTGGCATAGAGGCAACAGAAGCGAGCGATGAATCAGCGGCGGCACCAGGGGATAATGCTGGAACGTCAGCATTTACTTCAGGCGGGCACGGCGGCACCGGGGCAGCAGAGGCGAGCGGTGCGGTGAAGTAGCGGCGGTATCAGGGGCTAACGCTGGAACGTCAGCGTCAGGGGCTAGTGTCGGAATGTCGGCGTTTATTTCAGGTGGGGACGGCGGCATCGAGGCAATAGAAGCGAGCGATGAAGCAGCGGCGGCAGCACCTTGTTGCTATGACGAGATTTCCGCCGAAATAAAATTATACAAAGTATTAAAATCCTTTGTTTTGAAATGCAACGTTATAGTATGAGATAGCACTTACATTAATATACGTTTCAATATTTGTCTATACCTTGGTAAATAGATTAAATAACTTTAAAACTTTTGGGCTCCAGAATTTTGTTTAGTAATTGGTGATTAAATCATTTGTCAATTATGATGTCTTCACGTTTAAAGCACTTAATATATTTTTCTGTATGCTGAGCAGTGTCCAGTAGTATTAAGACTACTTAGACCATTTGTCACTGGCATCTTGTAAAGATTAATATCTTTTATTGCAATTGGGAATCAAGATTTACCAAATGACAATAATAATAATGACATTTAGCTTATTTGTGTAATTATGGTAAATCCAAAAAAGATGCGCTAAATATATTTAATATTTTTGTAGTTTAAGTTTAATGGTAAATAATTATAATTAATTTTTTTGGCATCAGACTGACATCACTTACTATAAGTGTACATCTATAGTTTGGGGAGAAAGAGACGTAATTAGGGTATTTGGGTTTGTGTAAACGATACAGCATCTTCATTTAATACATATGGCATTAAAATGTTAAAATCGTTTTTTTTGTAGTTAGCATGTTTGTCTTCTAGACCATCGATATTTGAAATTTTAACCCTTAATAAGGTCAAAAGGGGGTTAAAAGTTTGTATGAAAGTTCGTTTTTTTAAATGAATGTGATCTGTTTCAAAATTTGTGATTAGACTAATAATTTAAAATAATTAAACACGTGTTTCAGCATTTTTGAAATTTTAACCCTTAAATGGGTGAAAAGGGGGTTAAAAGTTTGTATGAAAGTTTTTTATCTTAAATGTAATCTGTTTCAAAATTTCTGATTAGACTCATAACTTAAAATAATAAAATACGTGTTTCAGCATTTTTGAAATTTTAATCATTAAAGGTATCAAAAGTGGGTCAAAAGTTTACTACCAGTTGGGCTACCCGGTTTCCCATGGGAATGTGATAATTTTCCGGAATAAATTCTACTTATAAACCTTCCTCTCATGTCACTCTATCTAATAAAAAAAACCGCATCAAAATCCGTTGGGTAATTCTAAAGATATAAGGAGACACCAAACGGGAAGCGACTTGATTTTATACTATGTAGTGAAGTCTCAAAAATGTTGGTATCATTGCGGCTCCACCAAAATAAAGGGGGTAAAAATATATAGGGTGTTAGGGACAGCCCTCCGAATACTGATAGGGTGCATTCAGACCATGGAACTGAACAACTTCCACAACTAAATATTTCTATATTTATATACTAGCGGCCCGCCCAGCGGTTTCACCCGCTGCTAACTGATTTCCCATAGGAAACAGACTTTCTCCCGACATAAATCATCATAAAAACCTTTCTCTTGAGTCACTCTATCTTTTAAGAAAACTTCATCCAGATCCGTTAAGTGGTTTTGAATATACATACAAACAAACAAACAGACAGGGACAGACGTGGGAAGCCGTACTTTAAATTCCGTTTTTTTTATCCCCCTTGAGATGAAAAGGGGGTTAAAAATTTGTATGAAAGTTCGTTGTCTTAAATGTGATCCGTTTCAAAATTAGTTGTTAAACTTATGACTTAAAATAATTAAACACGTGTTTCAGCATATTTGAAATTTCACCCTTAATAGGGTCAAACGGGGGTAAAAAATTTGTATGAAAGTTCGTTTTTTTAAATGAATGTGAACTGTTTCAAAATTAGTGGGTAGACTAATAACTAAAAATAATTAAATACGTGTTTCAGCATTTTTGAAATTTTAACCATTAAATGGGTGAAAAGGGGGTTTAATGTTTGTATGAAAGTTTTTTATCTTAAATGTGATCTGTTTCAAAATTTCTGATTAGACTCATAACTTAAAATAAATAAATACGTGTTTCAACACTTTTGAAATTTTTATCCTTAAAGGTGTCAAAAGTTTACTACCAGTTGGGCTACCCGTTTTCCCATTGGAATGTGACAATTTCCCGGAATAAATTATACTTATAAACCTTCCTCTTAAGTTACTCTATCTAATAAAAAAAACCGCATCAAAATCCGTTGGGTAATTCTAAAGATATAAGGAGACACCAAACGGAAAGCGACTTTATTTTATACTATGTAGTGATTTCAGGAAACGTCAAAATATTTCTGACTCCCATACCTAGTAATTGCAGTCAGCTCATCGTGATTTTGTATGGGAGGTCGAATATTTTTTGTCGTTTCCTGACACATGTGCCTAGGGTAAAGTTGTTCAGTTTCATGTTCTGCATGTACCATATAAGTATTCAGAGGGTTGTTCCCAACACTCCGTATTTGAAAAATTAATTTGTATATTGTTGTTTAGACAAGCAGCCCAATCACACCCTTAGTACGAGACACGGCCTAGGAGTACTTTTTTCTGGGAAGAATATATCGGACTGATTCTACTCGGTACATTAGAACCCCTTTGGGGTATTGAAAAGATGGTTCCGTGATTCGGAGGTCACGTCAAACCGTCGGCCCCGGTTGCTGTCTATTACTTAGACGGCGGTCGTTACACAACTATGTCAGAGGCCTACTACTAGAAGTAGGCGGTTGAAAACTCTCGTCGTCAGGTTCGTTCGGGTCGTTGGACGACTCGGTGTCCCACACGAAAAAGAAGAAGACTTTTTTTTTCTTTTTTTAAACTTACATAATTTTCAAGCGCGGGCAGGATTTGAACCAGTGGCTTTCGCATTACTAGTGGCGACGCCTCTTCCATCTGGGTTAGCGCAGCTCATTCCTTGCCCGCCAAATTTGCAAGTGTATTTTAATGCCAGTAACGCGTGGCACGGCTCCATCTACCGGGTTAGTTTTGCAACTGCGGTAGCCCAGATGGAAAGGCGTCGCCACTAGTAATTCGAAAGTCGCAGGTTCAAATCCTGCCCGCGCTTGAAAATTTTGCAAGTTTTCAAAAATTTTATAGGTACCTAACACTGGAAGTGTTTTGAAAATATGGTATTCAAGAAGAAGACTTACTGAGACAGCTGTTAGGGCAAGGACATATGCTGGAGACGTCGGGCGATATGATCTTGATGTTGGCGTACGAGTGTTTCATGATGATGTTCTCGCTCTCGCAGCCACACCTGCCGCCGCACGGCTTCGAGAGCTTCAGCGGCTCCTTGGTAGTGAAGATACCTGCGATATTCATCCATATATCACGCCTTGCAGGGTAGACAGAGCGTAAACAGCCGTAAATGGCGAACATTTGCGCCACGTTTGACAAACATTTGAGGGTTATACAGAATATTGTGTATCAACATACTGACAGTTTGTCAATCCATCGCCTAATATTGCAATACACATGTAACTCTTGAGTCCCTTAGTCGCCTCTTACGACACCCACGGGAAAGAAATATGGTGATGCTATTCTAAGCCGACATCACATGGTTAATGCAAATGAATTTTCATGGTCATTCAGAAAATTTAATATACTTACCTAAAACTCAAGATAACCAGCAATGTACGCTGAACCATGTACGGTTCTCAGGAACAGTGTAATAGTGTGCGATTTTTATAACACATACGGAGTGTAAGGGACGGTGAAAACTAAAACTTTTCAGGTATGATCAGACCATGAAACTGAACAACTTTTCTGTTTATCTAAGCTATGCCGGCTTGGAATAGCATTACTCCATTTCTTTCCAGTGGGTGTCATGTCGTAAGAAACGACTAAGGGACTCGAGGGTTACATGTGTATTGCAAATTAAAATAGGCTCCTCAGTTACAAAGTCGCTTACCGTTAGCGAAAATACACGGTATGTTTAATATTTAGCGTTGTTATGCTGGGGTTAGAGATGGGCGGTGGACAAATATCCAATCTACTCATCTGAGTATTTACTCAGAAGATTGGATATTTACTGAGTAAATACTCGTATGCACTCAAATGGTGAGTATTTATAATATTAGTACGTTTTTGATATTTTATGTAGAAAAAAAATTGTTAATCCGAAGTCCGTTAATTATCAAGCCTTACTCATCGAGCAAAACAAGATCAGCAAATAAAAAGAAAGCCGGGTCGACAAAAATCAAAGACACGCACTTAAATATTCCGCTTCGTAACAAAGCCGAAGAGCAACTGGTGTCCAAACGAAATCATATGCGGCGCGTGCGACCAGCACACAAAAATATTCTACCCATTGTTGCGAGTGTGACAGCACTATACACGTAAAAGAGATAGATATAGAGCGCTATGTTTCTTTTAACGCTTGGAATGCAAGTGTTGGTTTTTTCACTCATCTGTTTTAAAAAGAGCGGGTAGTAAGATATCTTCATACAACGTGTCGAATCCTCACTCACAAACGCAGACGCGCTTATACGTACGACTGCTGCATTGATTATCGGGCGTATCATTACACGTAAGTATGAAAACCGGAAAGGTACTCGAGTCAAACTACTATCCGCTCCTTTTAATATGCTTTTACTAAAAAAAATAACTTTTAAGGCTTGTTTATCCACACCAAAAACAGCATAAATAAATTATCTGACACAAATCGGTTAAATAAAATACAAAATAGAATATTTTAAACTACAAGTTATAAATACTCACTATTTTGAGTACATTGGAGTATTTATCGGATATTTATCCGATATTTACTCACGGTCGAGTAATTATCGGATACTTGCCCATCTCTAGCTGGGGTAGGTTAGGTATTGGTGACGGTCTATGAATGCGGCGCGGTGCTCGATCGCACGCGTCGCTCTGGGCGTGTGTTGTCCCTTTCTCACTCGCAGGGCGAGACTGGCGACGTGCGCGCGGGCCGCCTGTAGGCGCCAGGCGGTGATTTCTGCACCGCAGTCAGTCACTCGAAAACCGTTCGTCGAGTATCGTGTTTGTGCGGATTTCCCGCCACGAGTTTTGTGATGCCGCGTGTAATGGACGATTCAATTTGAGATCGCGCGTGTTGATGCATCGTATTATTGCGGTTCTCCTGGGTTATACTAGAATACCAGGCTTAGTGATTGTTGGATGTCTCGACGTCTTCCACGTGAGCGTCGCGTTGAATAGGCATCAGGTGGCCATTTTGGCCCGCGTTTGTACGACCCAAGTTCGGGTTGGGTCACGCGTAATGAGTAATATCAAAGTGGAATACGAACAGAAGCTGTGAGTGGTTTGACGTGAATAACGCGCCAAGGCTGTAGTGGAATGCTGGGTGTCGATATCTTTTCCACCCAGCCCTGTAAGTACCCACGGAATTCCCCATTTGATCCATTCCCTGAACTTCCTTTCTCCGTTGGGTATTTTATGCATTTGGACCGGCACGTTGACTGTAAGTGGTAAACCTAGTTGTCTTAGTATGTCTTAGTGTGTTCCCTTTAGTCATATTTGTTGTACCATATCATTGTGACTCCTTAGTACGAATTGCGGAATTCGTGGGGTGATATAATTTGGAGGTACTTACTTAGAATCTAGTGCTAATACGTGTGACGTAACGCCAGATCGGCAGACGGTATTTACTACCGACTTGAGTTATGTAAGGGTTGGAACACATCATTTGCCAATTTCAATCAACTTAGTTAATTAAGTTAAATAGATTTAGGTTCACGTTTAATTCATAGTATGCGCTGCTATATTGTGCAGCGTATGCTATTTAGCGCTGCGTAACGCAGCCATTGTCTGCCTCCAGTTGAACTCCTGGTATTTTGTTCGAAATTTACCTGTGTAAATCGCTTCCACTGCGGGAGTTTAGCTTGGAATTAGACAATTTTTGGTAGCAGAGCGTGGTTCAGAAAACCACTAGATTTAAGATTATTTTAGTATAAGATTTTTAATCTACCTACATAAAAAAAAAAATATATTTATTGTGATTGTAGTGTGTGCCCTGTGTAGAATATCCTATCGGTAGGATCAGGGCCAATCAATTAGTGAATTGCTTGTTATTATCGTTGTGTTTACCCTGTGCGGATATCCTAACGGTAGGATCAGGGCCGATTGTCTATTATTGTTTTTTATTGTAAGGTTCGGTGTTACTTTGAGTTGGTACCATGGCTCCCACAATTACACAGCTTCAGGCAAAAATTAGAACGCACCTAATTTGGTTCGCGACTAAGCAGGCGATGGTCGGTCGCGGGGACCGAGAGGACGCACTCATCGCATGTGCGCAACGGATTGACGAACGGGTCGCGGAGGTGTTGGATTGCCTCACTGGATGCGAGGAGTTATTTGATGGGACGCCTGATGAGGAGGTCAAACTTACGGTCCGGACGAATGTGACCCAGTGCATGGAGATGGGGCAGGAGATCCAGCAGGCGGCTGCTGTGATCACCAGGCGTAGAGCTGGGGAGCCGGACCCACCCCATGGTCCGCGGGGACCGGGGGTGCAAGTGCCCCTGCCGGCTGTGGCGATTCCGGTCTTCCACGGGGACTACACGGATTGGACCCGATTCCAGGATCTGTTTGACAGTGTGATTCATAACCGCACTGACTTGCAGCCGGCATATAAAATGGCACAATTGATGGCCAAGCTGCAAGGTGAGCCCCATGAGCTGGTAAAGCATCTACCAGTCGATGATGCAAGTTACGAGACGGCTCGCGGTTTGCTGATCGAGAGATACAGCAACAAACGTCTCATGATTGACCAACTCCTGGAACAGTGGCTCACCGTGCCGACCATCACACGAGGGACGGACCTCAGGGCCAAGGTCCTCAACCCTGTCTGCGTTGCAGTGAACGCTCTTGAGAGACAGGGGATGCCGGTGTCAGGCTATGATTATATCCTGGTCCACACGTTGTTGCGCCGCCTGCCGAGCGACATGGCCGCTCGTTTTGAACAGTCACACGGAGGTAAGACATCTGATTACCTCCCGACCTTCGAGGAGCTCAAGTCCTTCCTCGAGGCCGAGTGCAGGCGGGTAGATGCCCAATTTGGAGAGTCGCCTCACGCGGAGTCTGCGGCCGCTCGCCGCCCGGAACGGCCGGGTGCACAGGCGCGAGACGGTAAGAGTAGGCCACCCAGGCGATACAATGTCGCTAATTTGGAAACGAGGTGTGCCTACTGCAGAGAGGCGGGGCATCAGGTGACTGCGTGTGAGGAGTTCGCTGCACAGCGGGTGCAGAAACGTCGTGGTATGGTGCAGCAACGGCGTTGGTGCTTTAGGTGTATGGGGCCGCATCAGGTGCGAGAGTGCCCATCAAGCACCAACTGCAGGTACTGTCAGGGTGCCCACCATCAGCTCCTATGCATGAACCGCAGCGGAGATTACGGAGGCAGAGCTGACGCGGGTCAGCGGACGGAGTCTGCCCTACCTAGACGGGAGCAACGCTCCCCACCCCCTCCAAGGAGGAGTCCTCTTCCACCAGGGTTTCAGGGACGAGGCCAGGGACATCAGCAGGTGATGCCCCCTTCACCACGCGCGAGACAGTCACCACCTCGGCAGCAGGTGCCGGAACAGGGTAGGTGGTCACAGGTCCAAGGTCAGGGGCACCCATCACAAGTACGTGATGCTACGGGCGGGTGCCAATACCAGGGCCAGTACATGCAGTACTCGGCGGGACTGAACAACATGGTGAGGTCTCATGACCCACGCATGCCTCTCCCCTTGGCTGAGCACCCGCGGCTACAGGCGCATCCACGGTACGCGCGCCTGCCGCAGGGTTACTATAGGCTGCCAGCCATGGCGTACAGGACCAGAGGTCCCTATCAGCAGGAGTGGGACCCACTCGAAGGTGTACGGAGAGAGGGGACCCCCCCGCAGGACGCGGACACTCCGCGCTTAGATTCCTGCTAGGTAATCGCCGCCTACACGCCAGCTTCGGCCCCCCGGCCAATTACGGTATTGTTGCCTACGGCAATGATTTGGGTATGGGGATACGGTGGCCGCAGCATACAGGTAAGAGCCTTGTTAGATACAGGGGCTCAGGGTTGTATTGTGTCTAGTAAGCTGGTGAGTAGGCTACGCTTAAATATAAGGCCCACAACGGATGGGGCTGTAGGTATTGGAGGTGTAGATGTGCCTGACGTTCGGGGTCAGGTGAGCTTCGAGTTCACATTAGGTAATACAGGTACAGGGGTCAGCTATCATGCCTCAGCAGTGGTGCTGGATGATGTGGTAGGGAAACTTCCTCAGGTTCGGTTACCGTCAACGGTACGAGGGTTAACCACAGGCTTAGAGCTAGCTGATCCTGAATTTGATACTCCTGGTACGGTGGACGTTCTCCTCGGGTCAGACGTCCTCGGGAGATTCTGGTGTGGCAGAAAACGGGTACTTCAGCAAACTGGTTTAGTGGCCGTTGATACCACAGGGGGGTATGTTATTTTTGGCCCAGTTTGGAGACCTCAGGACCTACCAGAGGGCGATACGGTTCTCTATGGTAGTGTGTTGTCGGAGGTGCTGCAGAGGTTTTGGGAGTCTGAGGAGCCACCCACAGCGGATAGACGGAAGCCAGAGGATGACGAGTGCGAGCTGTTCTATCAGTACAACACTGCACGAAGTTCGTCAGGTAGGTTTGTTACCAGGCTGCCATTTCTCCCAACCCGCCCCTCCTTAGGTAGTTCGCGACAGATCGCGGAACGGAGACTACTGGCTATGGAGAGAAAGATGAAGCGAGATGCAGCACTTCGGCAGAAGTATATCGAATTCATGAGGGAGTACCTAGAGTTAGGCCACATGTCGGTGTCCAGCATAGATTGGAGGTGTGTCGAGCATTACTATATACCACACCTGGCTGTTTTGAAGTCACCGGAGGCGAAGATACGGGTAGTGTTTGACGGTTCTGCTCCTACATCGAATGGTGTGTCTGTGAACCAGTGTCTGCACGCGGGTCCCAAGTTGAACCGGGACATTGTGGACATCCTCACAGATTTTCGGTTGCACCAAGTAGCGTTCGTCGCAGACGTCAAAATGATGTTTCGCCAAACAATTATACACCCGGATGACCGTCGGTACCAGCTGATTTTGTGGCGTGAGAGCCCTGACGAGCCGATGGTCACTTATGAGCTTAACACGGTAACGTATGGTCTGAAGCCAAGTCCGTTTTTGGCAGTACGCACGCTGCGAGAGTTGGCCGCACAGGAAAGGGTAAGATTCCCTCGAGCCGCAGCAGTACTGGATCGCGACGTCTACGTGGATGACATCTGCACGGGTGCAGATAGCGTGCAACAAGCACTGCTACTACGAGACGAGCTGATCGCGATCATGGAATCAGGAGGTTATGAGTTGCGGAAATGGCTGTCCAGCTGTCCAGAGCTCCTGGCCGGGTTGCCAGGTGAGTTCCAGCAGGACCCGCACCTTTTCGAGAACCCGGACAATCCAAATACGTTGAGCATCCTAGGGGTGCAATATAGGCCAACGCATGATGTCTTTACGTATCAGATCGAGCCAGACCTTTTGCAGAAGACTTGGACGAAGCGTTCGGTATTATCGACGATCGCCAGAACTTTCGATCCTAACGGGTGGATCGCACCGGTGACGTTCATGGCGAAGTGCTTCTTGCAAAGGTTGTGGATAGCAAACTTGGGTTGGGACGACCAGCTCTCCGGAGAGCTGTTGAATGATTGGACCAAGTTTGTGACCACCTTACCAGGGATCGTACGCATCGCCATACCTCGCAAATTGCTCCCATCGGTGGGATGTAAGGCTACCCTACATGGGTTTTGTGATGCCTCGGAGCGAGGGTACGCGGCAGCTGTCTATTTGCGGACAGTCAGTTCAACGGGAACTGTAGACGTGCGTCTAGTTATGGCCAAGAGTAAGGTGGCTCCGGTTAGGACAAGATGGACCATTCCAAAGTTGGAATTGGCGGGAGCAGCGCTTCTCACGCGCTTGCTACATCATGTCGCTAGTAATCTACGCGGTACCATCACTTTGGATGAAACGGTGTACGCATGGACCGACAGTAGGATAGTTCTGTGCTGGTTACAGACGTCGGTACATACTCTTGAGGTTTTCGTGGCAAATCGGGTGTCACAGATTAAAGGATCGGAAACTCCGTTGGTATGGAGACACGTACCGGGAGAACAGAACCCAGCGGACTGCGCCTCACGGGGATGTAGGGCCCCTGATTTGGTAGGTCACTCACTGTGGTGGGGACCTCAGTGGCTGACTGAGTCACCTGAGAGATGGCCATACAATGAGTGCGGGTCGCCGCTTGGGCCACCTGATCGAGGTTTGCGAGTGAACGTAGGGCAGATCGTACCTAAGCCTAGTGCGGCTTTCTTGCTGGAACGATACAGCTCCCTCGACAAACTTCTAGGGGTGACAGGTTGGATCAAACGGTTCATGAACAACTGTAGAAAACCTCAAGCAGAACGGAACTTGGCACCTGTCCTCTCGCCTGCGGAGCGGAATGCGGCTCTAAGTTTATTAGTTAGGGTCGTCCAGGCGGAACATTTTGAGGAAGAGGTCAGGCTGCTCAGGGATGGCCGTGGAAAGCTGAAGGGAGGTCTTGTGCGCCTCAACCCGTTCGTGGACGAGCATGGAATGCTCCGGGTTGGAGGTAGACTTCGGAACGCTAACCTGCCCTTTTCAGCACGGCATCCGCTGTTACTCCCAAAGAAGGGACCTTTGGTAGAACTTATAGTTAGGGATCGTCACCAGAAAAACTCGCATGCGGGCTGCAATGCACTTTTGGCTATTCTGCAGCGCGAGTTTTGGATCTTGTCTGGACGACGTACGGTACGGAGCATTGTGTTTCGGTGCTTGCCTTGCTATCGGTTGAAGGCAGCCACAATGCAACCTCAGATGGGAGACCTCCCACCGGACCGGGTGACGGAAGCCTGGACGTTTGCGGGTGTGGGAACGGACTTTGCGGGGCCTTTTATGGTAAAGGCATCACGCCTTCGCAACGCGAAGTCAATCAAGGCGTATTTGTGCGTGTTTGTGTGCCTAGCAACCAAGGCCGTCCACTTGGAACTCGTGGCCGACCTCACTACGGAGGCTTTCTTAGCAGCTTTAGATAGATTTGTGTCGCGAAGAGGGCGACCAGCGCTGATCAGGTCGGACTGTGGTACCAACTTTAAGGGCGCTGATCGATGTATGAAAGAAATTATAACGTTTTTATCGGAAAACGAGGAAGCTATCGGCACGAGCCTCTCCCGTCAGGGCATTAACTGGGTGTTCGATCCACCAGGATGCCCCCACTGGGGTGGTATATTTGAAGCGGTTGTAAAGTCCGCTAAGACGCATTTGATGCGCGTTATAGGTTTAACGATATTAACCTTTGAGGAGCTAGCGACCGTGTTTTGTAAAATTGAGGCCGTTCTCAATTCACGTCCTTTGTGTCCGCTTAGCTCAGATCCGAATGATCTGGAGGCCCTGACACCAGGGCATTTCTTAATTGGCCGACCACTTAACGCCTTGCCAGAGTACCCCTACACAGAGGTCAGTAGCAATCGTTTGACGCGTTATGAGTTGCTGCAGCAAATGTCTCAGAATTTTTGGAAGCGATGGTCGCTTGAGTATTTGCACATTCTGCAGCAACGCCTTAAGTGGACGGACAGAACTGAACCCCCTCGCATCGGAGATCTCGTTCTGGTTAAGGATGCCAACCTGCCGCCACTGCGATGGCGCAGAGGGCGCATTCTCAACTTGTTCCCAGGTAGTGATGGCACTCCTCGAGTCGCGACAGTTCAGGTAGGGGATTCAGTTCTTAAGCGAGCAATAGCAACGCTATCTCGTCTCCCCAGTAGTGAATAGGCCTAAGGGATTCGGCCTAGGGCGGGTGAATGTTTAATATTTAGCGTTGTTATGCTGGGGTAGGTTAGGTATTGGTGACGGTCTATGAATGCGGCGCGGTGCTCGATCGCACGCGTCGCTCTGGGCGTGTGTTGTCCCTTTCTCACTCGCAGGGCGAGACTGGCGACGTGCGCGCGGGCCGCCTGTAGGCGCCAGGCGGTGATTTCTGCACCGCAGTCAGTCACTCGAAAACCGTTCGTCGAGTATCGTGTTTGTGCGGATTTCCCGCCACGAGTTTTGTGATGCCGCGTGTAATGGACGATTCAATTTGAGATCGCGCGTGTTGATGCATCGTATTATTGCGGTTCTCCTGGGTTATACTAGAATACCAGGCTTAGTGATTGTTGGATGTCTCGACGTCTTCCACGTGAGCGTCGCGTTGAATAGGCATCAGGTGGCCATTTTGGCCCGCGTTTGTACGACCCAAGTTCGGGTTGGGTCACGCGTAATGACTAATATCAAAGTGGAATACGAACAGAAGCTGTGAGTGGTTTGACGTGAATAACGCGCCAAGGCTGTAGTGGAATGCTGGGTGTCGATATCTTTTCCACCCAGCCCTGTAAGTACCCACGGAATTCCCCATTTGATCCATTCCCTGAACTTCCTTTCTCCGTTGGGTATTTTATGCATTTGGACCGGCACGTTGACTGTAAGTGGTAAACCTAGTTGTCTTAGTATGTCTTAGTGTGTTCCCTTTAGTCATATTTGTTGTACCATATCATTGTGACTCCTTAGTACGAATTGCGGAATTCGTGGGGTGATATAATTTGGAGGTACTTACTTAGAATCTAGTGCTAATACGTGTGACGTAACGCCAGATCGGCAGACGGTATTTACTACCGACTTGAGTTATGTAAGGGTTGGAACACATCATTTGCCAATTTCAATCAACTTAGTTAATTAAGTTAAATAGATTTAGGTTCACGTTTAATTCATAGTATGCGCTGCTATATTGTGCAGCGTATGCTATTTAGCGCTGCGTAACGCAGCCATTGTCTGCCTCCAGTTGAACTCCTGGTATTTTGTTCGAAATTTACCTGTGTAAATCGCTTCCACTGCGGGAGTTTAGCTTGGAATTAGACACGGTAATATAAAGATCTCTATAAGGTGCCGTGTGATGCCGGCTTAGAATAACATCACCCCATTTCTTTCCCGTGAGAGTTGTAAGAGGCGACTCAGGGACTCGAGGGTGTGCATTGCATTGCGATGGGCTGACAACCTGTCACTATAGCGATACACAATTTTCCGAATGACCCTCAAACATTTGTCAGACGTGGTGTAAATGGCCGTTTTTGCGGCTGTTTACGCTCTGCCTACCCCGCAAGGGATTATAAGCGTGATATGTGTATGTATGTATGTATGCACGATAAATGCTTGTCACTATGGTGATACACAATTTTCTGAATGACCCTCAAATGTTTGTCAGACGTGTCGTAAATGTCAATTTTTACGGCCTTTTACGGTCTACCTACCCCGCAAAGGATATAGGCGTGATATATTTATGTATGTAAGTGTGTGAACGGCTATTTCACTAGTCTAAATACCGTGCACGGTAAGACATACATTGCTGGTTTTTTGGAAGGGCCTTGTACTCTCCGAAAAAGGAGAAAGATCTGACATTCCCCGAGCACCAAAGTTGCCGTGTGGTGCCAGCCTAAAATAACATCATCCTAATTCTACCAGTGTCGTAAGAAACGATCAACGAATAATCATCCTGGGAATGGGCAGCCGCTTTCCCTGTGCATCTTGTACTTCTGCCGTCAATCCAAACCCAAATACGTCACACGGTCAAAAAGGAGTCCTTTCGACTGGACATCTACTTTTCGAGGTACATCTACTTACGTTTTTTTTTTTTTTATTAATGATGGGTTTGCTCTTGACTCTAGTCTAGGTCATAGGACAGAGACAGAGTCTAAGATGGAGCGAGCTCACCCAGAAGAAGCCTGTTAAGGCATTGGCACTCCCACACACTGACGGAACGCAGCAAGCTACTTGGCGCCAGACTTTGGTGGGATGGTGGTCGCGAGCCAGGCGGCCCCTTACGGAGCCTTCCACCGGCCGGACTTATCCACAGGCAAGCCTTTGTTGCCGTTGCCCGGGGTGGACCGCTAGGAGGTAGATCCCATACCACCCCAACGTACGTACGTACTTCTAGACACGGAGTTGACGTCAAATCTAAACTTCGGCGCGACCATCGAGTACAAGGCTCAAACGGCGGCTAAGAAGCTGGGCATCCTGAATAGAGTGAAGCGATACTTTACGCCTGGACAACTTTTAACTTTTTACAAAGCACAAGTCCGATCCTGCATGGAATATTGCAGTCACCTTTAGGATGGCTCAGCCAAATACCAACTTGCCGCTCTTGACTCGGTGCAACGCAGGGCCAAGAGGATCACAGGCGACAAAAAACTGGTGGACACCAAGCTACATAGCCTGGCACATCGCCGCACTTCGGAGAGTGTGCTCAAGAGCTTCACGACCTTGTTCCACCAGCTCCCTTCTACCATCGGACATCCAGATGCACCGCCGGATACCATCCATACCTGGTTGCTATTGCACCAATTCCGACTAAGCGCTTCCAGTCATCATTTATAATGCGCACTGCTAAAGAGTGGAACTCACTACCTGCGTCTGTGTTTCCAAACACATGCAACCCTAATCTCTTCAAAGTAAGAGTGAACAGGCTTCTTCTGGGTGGGCTCGCTCCATCTTAGACTCTGTCTCTGTCCTATGACCTAGACTAGAGTCAAGAGCAAACTCAGCCTTAATAAAAAAACGGTGCTGCTCTTGTATTTTGCCAAATCTATCACGCTCGACACAGCGTTGGCACCAGAAACCTTTCCAACAGTGAACATTTTCCAACCTTTCCCCCCCTTAGTGGTAGTAAGTGGTATGCCCACGCCGCCCCGGCCCAGCGAGTTGCCCACACACGACGGGTTCACACACAGCCCCTCCTGCCTCTGCGCGGAGTCTCCGCGCACCCCCCCTCCGCTGTTCCTCCTTCTCACACTGCCGCTCATGGTCCTGATGGCACGTTTGATGGAGTCCCTGGTGACATTACCACTCATTATTATTATTACTTATTTAAACAGAGTATACATACAATGTGCCGTGTGATGCATCAGCCCATTTCTTTCCTGTGGGTGTCGTATGAGGCGACAAAGGGGCTCGGGGGTGTGTATAGCAATTTCAGGCGATGGGCTGACAACCGTGAAAGGTTGGCGATACACAAGTTTCCGAATGACCCTCAAATTTTTGTCAGAAGTGGCGTAAATATCTGTTTTTGCAGTCGTTTACGCTCTGCCTACCCCGCAAGGGTCACACAAATATATCACGCCTACCCTTTATTTAAACATAGTTTACGTGTGATGCTGGATTAAAATAGCACCACCCCGTTTCTTTTATGCGGGTGGCGTAAGAGGCGACTTAAGGGACTCGAGGGTAACATGTTTTTTGCAATTTTAGGCGATGGGCTGACAACCTGTCACTATAGTGATATATAATTATCTGAATGACCCTCAAATGTTTGTCAGAGGTGGCGTAAGTGACCGTTTGTTCGGCCGTTTACGCTCTGCCTACCCCGAACGTGATATAGGCGTGATATATAATGTATGTATTAGTACTTATCTATCTAATCTTCTTAGTTTGGCCGAGACGTTGCCGCAGCTTAATCGATAAATATGTTTTGTTTGCCGTGTGATCCCGGCTTAGAATAGCATCACCACGCTTTTTCTCCCGCGGGTGTCGTAAGAGGATAGAATATATAAATAGATACCTAGACTGATAGAATATGCCTTTGCCACAGTTGTAATATGAAAATCTCCGTCAATAACATTTGTCTTGTCTATGACAATCCGTAGTAATATTATAAATCTGAGAGTTTGTTAGGTGTGTGTGTATGTATGTTTGTTACCCTTTCACGCTCAAACGGCTTGACCGATTTGGATTAAATTTGGAACACAGGTAGATATGGAATAACACATAGGCCACTTTTTACCTCGGGAAACCAACTATTACCACGGGAAAATGAGTGGTAGCGGGTGAAGCCAGTAGGTGGAAATCTAGTATGTCTATATTTGCTATTGTAGTGTATTGTCAGAATCGATACTAGTGCCCAGTTATTAATCTACAGGTTTCAAGTCTACATGTAAAATTCTTAGTACATTGCGTAGCTGGTTTATATTTCTGGTATCGTAATGGTTAACCGATAACGCAATGAACATCAAATGGCACCTGTAAAGTTTTAGCCTATAATAATATCGGGCAATGGGTTTAAAAGGTCCCACAAGAAGTAGGTAGGTGGAAGCCATACATACATACATACATATATCACGCCTTTATCCCTTGCGGGGTAGGCAGAGCGTAAACGACCGAAAAAACGGCCACTTACGCCACGTCCGACAAACGTTTGAGGGTCATTCGGAAAATTGTGTATCGCCATAGTGACAGGTTGTCAGCCCATCGCCTAAAATTGCTATACACACCCTCGAGTCCCTTCGTCGCCTCTTACGACTCCCACGGGTAAGAAATGGAGTGATGCTATTGGAAGCCATTCTGAACCTAAAGTGGGTATTACACGGCTCTGGTGAAAGGGCCTAATTTGTCATTCATTGCTGGTTATTATATGGGCGTCATTATTATAAATTTTCATTAAGTATGTTTTATATGTTTGGTACATTTTTTTATGATAGAATTAAGTATTATGTTTTCTTAAAATATTATATTATGTTCCTTGTTCAGTATTTTTAGGTTTTACCTGTTCACTGTACATTGTACTAATAAATAAATAAATAAATAAATAAACTCAAGATAACCAGCAATGTATGCCGAATGAGGAACTTTCGGCAGGGTAAAATGTACCTTATAGCCGTAATTAAAGAGTGGAACTCACTACCTGCGTCTGTGTTTCCAAACGCATACAACCCTAATCTCTTCAAAGTAAGAGTGAACAGGCTTCTTCTGGGTGAGCTCGCTCCATCTTAGACTCTGTCTCTGTCCTATGACCTAGACTAGAGTCAAGAGCACACCCATCCTTAGTAAAAAAAAAACTTTATTGTGCCTCTAAACAAATTTACAATAACACTAAAGGAAGGAATAAAAACAAGAGGCACAACGGCGCACTTATCCCATTAAGGGATCTCTTCTAACCGTTTAAGGTTAAGCCGGGCTCTATGCTACACGATAACTTATGTGATACTAAAGTGGCATGTCATAAAATACGGCTACATCCCGCAGATGTTTTTGATTTCGAAACACGGAGGCGATGAATTAAGGATGGTGCGGCTTAGAAGATAAAAACCAGAGTTCCGGAATTAATAATTAAATAATTAAAAACAGTTTCTTTTATTTTAATACCGGTTTTTTGATCGTCTAAAATTGCAATACACATGTAATTCTCGAGTCCCTATAGTCGCTTCTTACGACACCCACGGGAAAGAAATGGGGTAAGTAATGCTTTTTTGAGCCAGCATGCATACATGACCAGTCACTATATAGTGACACACAGTTATCTGAATGACCCTCGAACTTTTGTCAGACGTGGCGTAAATTACCGTTTTTCACGGCCATTTATGCTCTGCCTACCCCGCAAGGGACTAAAGGATTTCGTCACTTACTTCATGGTACCTCCAATGCTTCGTGCTTCAGGAGGCGACAGAATATGACAGATGCATTCATCATCTGGACCCTGAAACATGCAACTTAATTATTATAATTCGAAAGTAGTTTAGTTTGCGCTTGAACCACACTGAACCGATTTTGGTAAAATTTTGTTCTAACGTAGATAAGATTGTACTATAGTATTTTTATTTAATTTTCTTTACCCAAAGGTTATCTGTAAGAGATCGCTCTGAACGATAAGGCAGCCTATGCGCATTTTTATTTTAATATATCCTATATTCTGTTTTCTTTTTCTTATTGTGCAATAAATTGTTATTGTTATTACTTACTGAAAGGTTTCCGTATAATATTTTTCTGTTTCTGTTTTTTTATCGACTTAAAAAAAAGGAGGAGGATCTTATTTCGTCCTGTTTTTTTTATGGTTGGCCGGTACTCTAACACGTGTTTTATTATTTTAGTTTCTTAATCGAATCCCACATATATTATACGGTATATGTTTGTTATAAATAGTCAGCTCCCCCTGCTTCTAAAATATTTTCCTTTTCCTAGGTTGCCTGGAAGAGATTGCCTAAAGGCAATAAGGCCGCCTAACTGTGCACTAATGTATTTAGTTGCTATCAATGTTATTCTGTTCTTTTGGTGTACAATAAAAGCATATTGTATTGTATTGTATTGTATCCCAAATTTTAAAAATCAGTTCCTAGCGGATGGTTATTAAAGGGCGGGGCACACCGGCTCCGTATCCGTTCCGTATCCAGCTCTCGTCCGTAGTCACGCACGAACTTATGACGTTGTAATGTATGGGACTATATGAGACTGTATGAGATACGGCACACCGCACACCGTGCAGCACGGAACGGATACGCATCGCAAGCGGTGTGCCGTATCTCATACAGTCCCATACATTACAACGTCATAAGTTCGTGCGTGACTACGGACGAGAGCTGGATACGGAACGGATACGGAGCCGGTGTGCCCCGCCCTTTAGTCTCATAAACCTACAGCCCAAATTACGTGTTTCCAGCATCAGTAGCTTAAGTTATGCGTTGATGAATCAGTCAGTCAGTGAGGTGAGGACATTTGTTTTTATGAGTGTAGATAGAGTTAGATATAATATGAGTTAGAGGAAATCCGTACCTTCCCTTCCGTCATGTTCTTCTCCGACTCCAGGTCCAGCTGTTTAATCTTCGCGTAAGAGAGGTCGCCCTTCACCTGGTATGCCATTTTTTAGATTTTGATACGTTTGTTAGGAGATTGATACGTTTGTTAGGAGGTTGATACGTTTTTTAGGGATTTGATACGTTTGTGAGGAGTTTGATACGTTTGTTAGGGAGTTGATACGTTTGTTAGGAATTTGATACGTTTGTTAGGAGTTTGATACGTTTGTTAGGTATTTGATACGTTTGTTAGGGATTTGACACGTTTGTTAGGGATTTGATACGTTCGGTATATGTTTGATATGTTTGTTAGAAAGTGTGATACGCTTTGTAAGAAGTTTGATAAAAGAGAGATACGTTTGTGAAGATTCATGAGTCTCTTATAAGATTAATATTGTTATGGGGAGGCCTTTTTTAGAAATTTTATACTTTTGTTAGAAGGTTGACACGTTTTAGAGCAGATTGATGTTTTAGGGTAATACGTTTTTAGAAGTTTCATAAGTTTAGTAGATAGATTAAGGATTGCGTAAATAATTTTTATAACTTTTTATATATTTGGTTTAATGCTTAACTGTAAAAGTTATCTAGACTAGTGACATTCAAAGGTTTCGAATAGTATTTTGTAATGTGCTTAACAATAACTTGTCTACGTCAAACAGTGAATTCTGCCCGTCCTGATTCTGTGAATTTTCTTCCTTATAGTAAAAAACACAGAACAACTTGTAAATTTTTATTAATAGTCTGACTAGTCTAGAAACTTTTACAGTATAGCAGACGATTTCCTCTCTGGAGCTAATTTTGAATTTTAGTCGTCAAATGCATTCTTATATTATGTTATCATAACTATTTATAAACTAACTGATGTCTTCTGTAAAGAAGCTGTATCAATAAGATTAATTTGTTTAAATTAAATCTTTTGAGCTTTTAGATTTTGTTATGGTTTTTTTAATTGCATCGATAGTAATTGTACAGATTCGTACATAATCATTGTATATTAAAACCAAATAAACTGGAAGAGATATTTCGACAACTTTACATACTTTGAATCCTTTTATGTAGAAAATATTTCGATGTTAGGTAAATGCGAGACAAGTATCATTATTTTGCCGATAACATTGCATAAGTTTTATTTTATATATACTGAATATAATTTTGATAAATTTATATATACTGAATATAGAATCTTTATATAATTTTGATTTTGTTATTTATTTTTTACTTTCTTAGGGCATTTGTAATTTTAAAACGAAGGTTAGTCTGAAAAAAAATAGTTAATTAGTTTGGTATTTGTTCCCAGTTTGGTTAGGAAAACTGAACTACCTGATTGTCAATAATAATCATGCTTCCGTGCTTCGGAGGGCACGTTATGCCCTATCCTGGTGTCTATAGTATAATTACTAACGTAGTCGTCTCACAACCTCGTCAGACGCCTACTGTCACTAGAAGGGCTTAAAAACTCTGTCGCCAGGGTTCATCGGGTCGTTTTTCGACTCGTTATCCCACAGGACAAGAGAGAACATATTATTAACTAAGTATAACTGTAACTGTTGACCGTGTGATGCCGGCTTAGAATAGCATCACCCCATTTCTTTCCCATGGGTGTCGTAAGAAGCGACTAAGGGACTCGAGGGTTAGATGTGTATTGCAGCTTGTCACTATGGCGATACACAACTTCCCGAATGACCCTCAAATGTTTTGTCAGGCGTGGCGTGAATGTCCGTTTTTTGCGGCTTTTTATGCTCTGCCCCGCAAGGGATTAAAGGCGTGATATATTTATTATGTATGCATAAATAAGTATAATTGGTGTCACTCAGAGAGCTATGGAAAGGTCTATGCTCGGTATCTCTATAATGGATAAAATCCGGAATGAGACTATCTGCAAAAATACCAAAGTAACGGACATAGTCTGGAAGCAAACTGAAGTGGTAGTGGGCTGGGTACATCTGTCGTAGAACCGACGGACGGTGGAGTAAACGGGTTCTCGAGTGGAGGCCACGCCTCGGCAAGCGTAGTGTTGGACGACCTCCGGGAAGATGGACCGATGACTTAAAGAAGGCGGCTGGTAGCGACTGGATGGGGAAAACGAGAGATCGTGCCCTATGGCGTACGCTGGGGGAGGCCTACGTCCAGCAGTGGACTGCAATAGGCTGATGTGATGATGTTATTAAGTAAGTATTTGTACCTGACTGAGGAACTGTTGGTTGGCGT
The DNA here is from genome assembly GCA_027580185.1 of Tuta absoluta. Taxonomy (NCBI): domain Eukaryota; kingdom Metazoa; phylum Arthropoda; class Insecta; order Lepidoptera; family Gelechiidae; genus Tuta; species Tuta absoluta. The sequence goes on along the minus strand of JAQAHW010000107.1, from coordinate 129,849 downwards.
CAATAGACGAGATAATTATCACATTTTCCTAATTCTAGATTTGGGCTTTGAATACATAACAAAAAATTTGGCTTGTCCAAAGCGATTATTTCATTGATGTCTTGTCATGTCATAAATGTCATGTCAGAGTTTATCAAAGAAGTTTAATATACCTACAGGGGAGGTACAAAACGACCGAAGGAAAAAAGTAGGGCCTCCTCAATAAGCCATATTTAACAGCAGCGTCATCTCCATACTAAAAGGGTTTTCAAGAAAAGAAAGGAAAATGGACGCTCTGCCAAAGCATTAGCACGAATCTGACAGTTGTCAAATATATCTTATTGGAATTTCCGTACTGTAACAGTTGAACTAGGAAGTCAAAACATTGAAATAATAATTCACTATCCATAGTTTTTTTTAATAGCTGATGTTTTTGCATGAGAGGTCCAATTTTTTTTTGTTTCTTGGAACGTTTTTCGTGTAGAGCTTAGCGTTTTTGGTAAAATCGGACATTCAGAACCTCCCTGTATTTCAATCTCATCTTTTTTCGGTGTCTACATTACTACAACACGAGTATCAAGAGGTTGAAAATTTGGAAGTGTTCGGTCAAGGCGCCCGTAGCTTAGTGGCAGAGCAGTGTTACGGTATTCCACATGTCCAAGGTTCATTCCCCTGCCGACGCTAAAAAAACTTCATTTTTATTTTCATTTAGCTACAATAATTTGTTTGCTTGTATCACAGATATATAATTCTAAATCTTTGGCTTGTACAGTGAATAGAATTCACTAAGTTCTTAATTTAATCGTTTCATTGAATCCCTAAAGAGCCCACTCAGTATCATTAAGTAATCTAATAAGGAAACCGGACAAACAATCGTAACTTTGCCATAAAACGAACTTACTAAAAAGAAGTATAAATAAACGCCTGATTTGATTTCTATAAGATCTTCGATTGTTCCTAAGGTTTTTGTTGTTTTGTTTTAGGGGTCAGTGATTAAGTTAGAAGCTATTATTGTGTTGGCATTTTACGAAAATATGTTAGGTAAAGTAACTTATTAAGTAGCCGTGTTATGCCGGCTTAGAATAGCATCACCCCATTTCTTTCGTGGGAGTCGTAAAAGGCGACTAAGGGACTTGAGGGTGTTTATTGCAATTTTAGGCGATGGGCTGACAACCTGTCACTATGGCGACACACAATTTTCCGTATGACCCTCAAATATATGTCAGACGTGGCGTGAATGTCCGTTTTTTCTGGTGTTTGCGCTCTGCTTACCCCGCTAGGGATGATAGGCGTGATATGTGTATGTATGAAGTAACTTTATAGTGGGTGCCGAAAATCATGATTTCAATTTGAAACAAATGTCGTTTACTGGTGGTGATGGCGTAAAGTTATATGCCGTGTGATTAACCTGGCTAGCCCCGAGGCAGTGCTTTTATTTTAATTTCTATATACCGCCCGATCCGGTTTTCTTACAGGAAAATACAAAATTGTTATAAAAAGAAGAAAATTGTGTAAATTTTTACTATGACGGGTCCTGACGTCAATAAGTGACAGTACTATCCAACATTACATACTACTGATACAACAGTTTTGTAATGTCCTAATAGAAAACCGGCTCGGGCGGGTTAAAAGAATAAATATAAAGGCCTGTCAAGAAATGGGGTGATGCCATTCTAAGCCGACATCACACGGCAAGCACGACATCACACGAAAAGGCAGTTAACGAAAGGTTATGAAAATGTCCGAAACACAGAAACCGCAAAATCTTGTTTAAACTCAAGTAAATTGAAAAATAAATATGAAATAATTTCTTCAAGAGAAAAAAGGAACGTGTTAAATAAAAATACTCTGTAAGGGCTGCCGCAGATTAATCGAACGTTTTTGCAAGCGATGAAGCTTGGCTGGAAGACATAAAATAAGAAAACCATTCGGAGAGATTTTAGTATAATTTAAAACATTCTTACATTTAGTTAGAAAAAGTTAAAGCTTACTCTTATTTATGAAAACAAAGACTAAATAACCTTAATTTGGCCTATGTGACGACATATTGACCAAGAATTAAAACGAATCTCTTTCATGACCTTCAAGATAACCATTGACATTAGAAACTATAAATCCTAGTACGTCAGTCAACGTTCAGTGTAAAAGTTATGTAAACGATGTCTGATACAATGGAATTTTTACAAATCGAGTTGTTTGTTGCAATGATTGTTCCTAAATGACGTCATAAATAAATTAAATAAATATTCTGGACAATTCACACAGCGCCATCTACTACGAAACTAAGGTAAACTATGGGAACTAAATAGCTGATATTTATACTTATATACTTTTGTAAATAAATACATATTATACAACGAAAACACCCAGACTAAACACAAATATCTGTAAATAGCTATAAAATATTTTTATGTCATTTATTTTTACCGTATGTTTCTGGAATATTGGCCGAACCCAATTTATTATTTTGTGTCCTTTTACCGTGCCTTTTACCTATTATATGCTCAAATAATGCCAGCCGTAACGGACTAAAATTATAAATGAGCTCAAGCACTGTTACATATAAAAGTCTCCATAACGTGAGGATCATTAACGAATTTCTATATAAAGCGCTCGCAAAAAGGTACGTTTGGTCTGTGGCGGCCCTAAGGAAGTACTTTTAATTTGCGGTTAGTTGTTGTAGGCAGTTTTGAAACTCTGACACCAGGGTTCACATAGTGAACAACCCGACGGAAAATAACGCACCGGTAAGAACCAGGTCAAAGGTAAAAGTTCTGTTTTACTTTCAAAGTGCCACGTGATGCCGGCATAGAATAGCATCACGCCATTTCTTTCACTCGCGGGTGTCGTAAGAGGTGACTAAGGGACTCGACAGTTTAATGCGTATTACAATTTTCGGCGACAGGCTGACAACCTGTCACTATAGTGTTTTTTTTTTTTGCAACGGCCCTTAAATATTGATAAAACGTAGCCACAGCGCGCATATTTTACAGCCGTTAACGTTCTGCCTACCCCGCAAGAGATAAAGGCGTGATGTATTTGTTCCTTTCAAAGTTTATTTTACGATTGTCTTTTAAAACCAACCATCCAGTAGATTGTACTAATTGTTCTGGTTTTACTACTTTTCAAATGGAAACTGTAAAAACTCTTGGTTAAAATGGGTATTCTGTTTCTTATCTTCTTTGAAAACTTCGAAGAAAACAAGCACAGGTACTACTCCGCCAAACGAACTAGATAATTACCAAACGTGATGAAATGAGAATACACTTGGAATACTGCAAAAATAAAAAATCGGTAAAGTGCGAGTCGGACATGCGCAAGAAGGGTCCCGGACCATTTTGTATCAAAATGGCATAAAAATCACGTTTGTTGTATGGGAGCCTCATTAAATATGAATTTTATTATATTTTTTATTATAGCGGCAAATGTAATAAATACATGTTCTGTGAAAATTTCATCTCTTTAACTTTTATCGTTCATGAAAACCTTTGAACCGTTTTAGACAAAATCTAGCAAACATTTAGTTTTTTTGTATAGGAACCATTAACATTAACGGCTGCCCATTCCCTAAATGATTACCCCTTGATCGCTCTTTTCGACACCTACTGTTAGAATTAGGGTGATGCTATTCTAAGCCGGCACCATACGGAATACCCACGGGAACAGTAATTTACATTTAATTCTAATTTTGAACGACTCCGTGTCCCACACGAAAAAAAGAAGAATTATATTTTGTTGTTTAGTGGCAACAGAAAAACGGTACCTATCTGTGAAAAGGTCAACTCTCTACTCTAACTATCACGGTTTATGAGATACAGTCTGATAACAGACAGACGGAGGCCCAAGTCTCAATAATAGAGTCCCGTTTTGACGTCTTGAACCCTAAAACGCAGCGCCTTTGCGATAAAAATTACTAGATTGAAAAAATATCCAATTTTGAAATTGTCCTGGTGCTGTAAAAATGTAAAAAGACTGAGTTTAATGGGACCTTTTTGGTTTAGTTCTTCAATGTTAAGGTTTCTGTATTGTTTTGTTCCTGCTGTGTATATGCTGTAAGCAATGAACTGTTCATCTATCCATCTTTCATCTATGCATAAGCATATTTTATTCACTAAAGTGGCCAATGATGATTTATAGAATAACACATTGCTTTTGTCATCACAGAATCAATTTCGGCGATGGATACCGCGCTTGTCAATTTCACACACTATTTACAATACTTATAGCCGAACTTATGGCCCGATGGTTTAGCGAATAGTACCCCCTTTTACGCCGAGGGTCTTGGGTTCGACGCCACAAGATACAAATATTCACTGAGTAAATTTTCAAATTTTCAGCTAAATTTAACAGCTGTCAGGTTCGTGCTAATGCTATGGCAGAGAGTGCATTTTCCTTAGTTGACATCTCTTATAGTATGGAACAGACAGCTGTCAAATATGGCTTATTGGAATGGCCTTACTGTAGGCCCTTAGTGCTCATTAAATAAAACTGTTACTGTTCATAAATGGAAACACGTGGTACTGTGTTGGTAGTTATCGTTTCCTAGTGCTATTAGTGGTCCGAGGTTCGATACCCGTCGAGACTTGATGGCGAGGGGAGGACTGCCGTTCTGTGCTACAATTGAGCTAATTTAAAAAGCCCGATTCGACAAAAACTAACTCACTACACATACATACAATATACATACACATATCACGCCTATAATCCCTTGCGGGGTTGGCAGAGCAATGACGGCCGCATAAAACGAACATTTACGCAACGTCTGACAAACATTTGAGGGTCATCCGGAAAATTGTGTATAGCCATAGTGACAGGTTGTCAGCGCATCGCCTAAATTGCAATTCACACCCTCGAGTCCCTTAGTTGCTTCTTACGACACCCACGGGACACTTACGAAATGAGGAAATGCTATTCTTAGCCGGCATCACACGGCAAATCGTTTAAATCGTTTTAGTTGTGTCAATGGCCTGTCAGTGTGACAGTTTTGGTCATTTCGTATTCTGCACAGTTTGAAGTATAGATTTGCACAGTAACAATATAATGACAGATGAGTGTCGCTAGCATTGCAAGGGTAAAAAATAAGGGAATCCAGGCCCTGGGCGCTTGGGATCACTGTGATAATCTATGCAGAATACGGAATGACCAAAACTGTCACACTGACAGGTATGTATGTATGTATTAACTTTATTGTACCACAAACCAAATTTACATTTCCAGTAAAGAATGGAATAGAACAAGACGCACAAAGGCGGACTTATCCTACAAAGGGATCTCTTCCAGTCAAACTTTGAGAGACTCAGAGGATATGTAATTTGCAGGTAAACTACGGTACTTTAGAATGGTAATAAAATAAATGATATAAATCTACACTAATATTATAAAGAGGAAAGATTTGATTGTTTGTTTGTTTGTTTGTTTGCATCGAATAGGCTCCGAAACTACTGGCCCGATTTTAAAAATTCTTTCACCATTAGAATGCTACATTATTCCTGATGAACATAGGCTTTATTTTATTCGAGAAAAAAATAGGGATCCACGTGAAAATTTCGATAATGTAACCCAGCGTGTGAAAAATGTACCAAAAAAATATCTTATATCGCGTACGCTGTGGAAATTATTGACAATAGAGCAAAGTGATGTTCTACATTTTTATAGAGGACATCAATACCTATAATAATGTCCGCGACACCATATGTCTAACTATTACAGTTATGCCACAATAACCACTTTTTCATTTAAAAATGTACCAACTACGCCACATTATTCGTACCAGGGTAATGATTACATTTAATCATTACTGTATTAAAGGGTGTCAGGGATAGCCCTCAGAATACTAATAGGGTACATGCAGACCATGAAACTGAACAACTTTCCCATAGGAACATATTTCAGGAAACGTATAAAAACTGACTTCTCATAGTGAATCCAGTCAGCTGATTGTAATTTTGTATGGAAGGTAATTTTTTTGGCGTTTCCTGACATATGTTTCTAGGGGAAAGTTGTCCAGTTTTATGTTTCATGCACCCTATCAGTATTCGAAGGGCTGTCCCTTGCTCGGTATAAAAAGACGACAAAAAACATTAAATAATGCATTTAAAAATCTACACTAAAATAATACATACATACACATATCACGCCTATCATCCCTTGCGGGGTAGGCAGAGCGTAAACGACCGCAAAAACGGACATTTACGCCACGTCTGACATATGTTTGAGGGTCATTCGGAAAATTGTGTATCGCCATAGTGACAGGTTGTCAGCCCATCGCCTAAAATTGCAATACACACCCTCAAGTCTCTTAGTCGCCTCCTACGACTCCCACGGGAAAGAAATCGGGTGATGCTATTATAAGCCGGCATCACACTAAAATAATAATTATATAATCTACACTAATATTTGTTTGTTTGAATTGAATAGGCTCCGAAACTACTGGACTGATTTAAAAAAATCTTTTACCGTTAATTGAAATTGAAATCCTTTATTCAATGTAGGATAGTATTATCACTTATTGACGTCATGAACCGTCATTTTAAAAAAGAAATTTGTATCACACAATTTTCTTTTTCTTTATTACAATTTTGTTATGACCTAATAGAAAACCGGCTCGAGCTGGATAAAAATAAATAAATAAAGGCACTGCCATGGGGCTGGCCAGGTTAAACACTCGGCATGTAACCTTACGCCACCACCATCTGAAAACGATATTTGTTTCAAATTGAAGTCAAGATTTTTAGAATCCTACATTATCCTTGATGAACATAGGCTATATTAAACTGTCTTATTCCCGGGGGGAAATTGTTAGCGGCGGGTGAAACCGCTGGGCGGGCTGCTAGTGATATATATAAATGTTTGGGGTGGTATGGGATCTACTTCCTAGCGGTCCACCCCGGGCAACGGCAACACAGGCTTGCCTGTGGATGAGTCCGGCTGAACGATCCCACGTGCGCGGTGGAAGGCTCCGTAAGGGGCCGCCTGGCTCGCGACCACCATCCCACCGAAGTCTGGCGCCAAGTAGCCACCTGCGTTCCGTCAGTGTGTGGGAGTGCCAGTGCCTTAACAGGCTTCTTCTGGGTGAGCTCACTCCATCTTACACTCTGTCTCTGTCCTATGACCTAGACTAGAGTCAAGAGCAAACCGATCATTAATAAAAAAAAAAGATGATAAGAAAGCTTACTCTTTACAGGTCATTGACACAAACTGAAACAATTTTCATTTAGCAGACATCAGGCCCAGTTATCTAGTGTTTGTATGTAATAACTTTATTGCACCAAATAAATAACACAAAAAAAACACAAAAACAGAAAAGGTAAGGCACAAAGGCGGACTTATCCCATTAAGGGATCTTTCCCAGTGTATAGTACAGTTAAGATCAGGTTGGGTTAGACAGTTTGGACTTTCGACAGTTCTTATGCCACGCGCATAAGACTTACATTGGAGGTTGTGTTTAACCTGACGTGAGGATGACTGTACAAGCTTTGCTTAGTTTGGGGCTAGATGGCGCTGTGTGAATTGTCCACGTTTTTTTATTCTTGGCTACTTCTCAGCCTGTCTGATGATAATGAACTAGGCAATATGTCCCAATAAATAAAACATAACAAATGTCCTACATGGCGCGACTGCCCTACCTAAAAAGATTTTACTACTCGAATACAGGGTATCAATAGATAACAGGCTAAAATACTAGTACTATCTTCTACTTTTGTGTAGGAACTGAAAAAAAAATCGTGCTATTTCTGTTGCCGCTATAACAACACATAAAAAAAAATTGAATAAAGTAAATATTTAAGGAGGCTCCCTTCAATAAATTTAAATAAATAACAAGTTTTTGGTATGGAGGCTGTATCTCATGAACCGCGAAAGTTAGACAGTTGAAATTTTTACAGATGTTGAAAGAAAAAAAATTATGGGGGCTGCCATACATAACACGTGTTTCCGACTCGCACTTGGCCGTTTTTTTTTTACAATGACGGATCATGAGTAGATAGTACTCTACATTGACTAAATTTCATTTCATTTTAATGTAATAGAATTACCACCCTGTATTGATAAGCTGCAGGTACAGTTGTTCGATGAAGTCGACTGCCAAATGTTAATTATGTGTGTGTGTTTATACTAATGTGTGTGTGTGTGCACCAGTAGTGGGCAGTCCCTGGCCCTTCCCAGTGGGGTGCAAGTGGACAGAGTTACATGGAGTCGACATTATTTTATTTATTTACAAACAATCTATCAGAATGTCCGTTGCTTAGTATTATCCTTAGTATTATCCTTAAGAAAATTGAACCTGCAAACTCAATTAAATATTCACTGTAACTAACTAAAGTTATGGCAATTAATACCAAAAGTGGCCGTTTTTAGGCACTTTTGCCATAATTTTAATGGCAAAAAGTGCCTAAAAACGGCCACTTTTGGTATTAATTGTACCATAACGTAAAATCGATGTATTTTAAATGTAGTTAAATAATCCATTAGGATTCGATAATATTAGACATAAGTTGTATTGTAGCAGAACTGAAATATCTTGGTCCTGGTAATTTCCTACAGCGCCATATTTAACTAACTAAGAAAAGCTTGTACTATGGGATAGGTCCCATAAGTTTAACAAGTACTATGTTAGTAAAAAAAGTACATATTAGACATAAAAAACACCCAGACTCAACACAAACATTTGAAATCGACTACACTAATGTTTGTGTCCTGTGCGTATTGAACCAACGACCTTCGGCGTAGCAGGCAGGGGTACTTTCCGCTACGCTATCGGGCCAGTCAATACCCAAATAAAATCTTATTTTGAAAACTACCCATTTAACATCAAGTTAAGACTTCAAAGTTAAGACCAGTACGTCCACCCTAGTGAACACGGCTCAATTATTTAACCGCCAAGTTCGATTCCCAAAAAGTTCACAAGTTTTCTAGCAGTGAACGTATTTCTAAGAAAAATTGTTAAATAATAAATTTAACATCTTTTGGGAAATGACTTGAGCGGATAATTTTAAGCTTGTGTTTTCTCAAGGAGAAGACAGGGTATTAACTGACCAATAGATTTCTTAAATTATAATAATTAATATGTAAAATATTGGACGTCCCATACTAAATTTATCAGCGACAAATTTAAAGATCCAAATATAAATGTTATAATAATACAGGTGACATTGCCTTTCTATTTTGGCCACGTAACAATAGCTCGAGAAATTATTTTACATTGTTTTTGTTTTAAATGCAAAAAGTAATTGCTAAATTGAAATAAGTACCTATTTTATTTTTGCCGTGACAACGTCTTAAATTAGGTTGTGGCTCCGTGGCATGCACGGAAAGATATAACGCCCGCTCACGTCTGTTACAGTGAGTCATGACCGAAAGAGAGGCACGCTGAATGCCGTCTCTCTCCCACTCAAGCATAATCGCGCAGCATTCGAGAATTACGTTGTCACGTTCAAACTTCGCCCGTATACCGACTTTACAGGCAACCATTTTTTTATTTTCGTTCTTTTGATCATGCCGTGTGATGCCGGCTCTTTGTAGTGTGTGGAAATTTGGATAATAAAACACCTGCGTTTGGTTAAAACTGTAATTAATTTATGAATGACGTGTACGATGATTTTGACATGTATTAAATACTAGCTTTTACCCGCGACTTCGTCTGCGTTAGATAGTTTTTTTATTCACAGGTTCTAAAGTAGATATGTATATTCATAGTAAGTATGACAGTGATATTAGAACAGTTCTTATCTCTACTGTTTAAGGATGACTGGCTTGCTTTTGTTGTTAAAGGGACAATTCAAAATTTGCTATCCGGTGTACTGCCCTGAAAGATCAATATTTATAACCATTGAATACAAAAGTCAGTAGATAACAAAAGAATGTCCGTTCTCGGTATGCTAGCAATATCTGTGCCAAGTTTCATGAAGATCGGTTCAGCGGTTCGGCCGTGAAAGCGTAGCAGACAGACAGACAGACAGAGTTACTTTCGCATTTATAATATTAGTGTGGATGATACATTAGCCTATTGCTGTCCACTGCTGGACGTAGGCCTCCCCCAGGGTACGCCATAGGGCACGATCTCCCGTTTCCGCCATCCAGTCGCTTTCTTTAAGTCATCGGTCAACCTGGCCGGAGGTCGTCCAACGCTACGCTTGCCGAGGCGTGGCCTGCACTCAGAACCCGCTTACTCCAACGCCCGTCGGTTCTACGACAAATGTGCCCAGCCCACTGCCAATTCAGTTTGCTACACTTCCAGAGTATGTCCGTTACTTTGGTCTGTTTGTGGATAGTCTTAGTTTGTTTTTTGTTTGTAGGGAAGTACCTATCCTTATGAACTAGTAGCTGTTACCCGCGGCGTTGCCCGCATAACCCTCAATCATCCTATCTGTTTATCCATGTTACCTTCTATATGTATGCCAAATGTCATTACAATCGGTTCATTAGTTTTTGCGTGAACAAACAAACAAACATACAAACTTTCGCATTTATAATATTAGTAGGATAACATCTCTACGGTTGCGCTGTTCCACTCTCGTAGCCGTATAAAAGCGCCGTAGCGCGTAGCCGCTTGCATTGTTCCGCGGAGTGCTACGGCTACGACGCTGCTACGCCGACGCTAAGATCAAGGTAGGATTTTTATACTATACAGGACGTCTAAGAAATAACAGACTTAATTTTTTGTAGGTTATAAGATTAATAAGCTATTTCGTTTGGTAATTGTAAAATATTATATTGTAAAGTGTGCAAATAAAAGTGTTGATAGAAATTATTAATTTTGAAAATAGTTGCCTTGCTCGTAATACTAAAATTAGTAGTTTGTAATTACAGTTAATATACCAAGGTACTTTGCCATATGATGCCGGCTTAGAATAGCTTCACCTAAATAGAATCCGTTGATGTCGTAAAATGCGACTGAGATATAAATTTATCCTGGAAATGGGCAGCAGCGTTCCCTGTGAATGCAATATCTTGCACTGCGCTCGCCAATCCACTTGCCAATCGTGGTGAATAGATCAAGGCCCGTGTCCAGCAGTGGATTGTTAATGTATACTTGGTACTTAGCGAAAAATACATACATACATACTTACATATATCATGCCTATAATCCCTTTCGGGGTAGGCAGAACGTAAACGGCCACAAAATGGTAATTTACGCCACGTCTGACAAATATTTGAGGGTCATTCGGAAAATTGTGTATCGCTATAGTGAAAGGTTGTCAGTTCATCGCCTAAAATTGCAATACACACCCTAGAGTCCCTGAGTTGCCTCTTACAACTCCCACGGGAATTATATGGGGTGATGCTATTCTAAGCCGGCATCACACGGCGAAAAATACCTTTTTTTTAGTTCAAGTTGCTTGGTAAAACTTTGTGGAACCTACTTCAATTGTACAATAAAGTTTACACACATACCAGCCACAACAGTCCACTGTTGGACAGAGCGTGCCTTATTGGAAGGATTCCCATATTTATTAGCAAATTCGCAAAGGGATTGGCGAGCGCAGTGCGAAATATTGCTTTCACAGAGAACGCTACTGCCCATTCCCAGGATGAATTTATACCTCAGTCGCTTTTTACGACGCCCAGGTGTCGTATTGGGGTGATGCTATTCTAAATCGGCATCACACGGCACCGCTCTGCTGTACACCCATAAAATTAGCAGAGTTCCCTCGATTTCTTTAGGATCTCATCATCAGATATCCTCTCCTGGTGAACTTGGAGAATATATGTATGATTAAAAAAAAAGAGTTTTCGATATCGGTCCAGGCAGCGCTTAGAAATCGGTGAAATGAAAACATTATTTGCCAGCAACTGCCTACCCCGTAAGGGATAGGCGTGATATATGTATGTATGTATGTATTATTTGCCAGAATACAGTAGTTATTCAGATATTACAGTATAATATGTTCTTGTACTCTACCTGCATACGGAATGTGCGCAAATTTTAAATTTAATTTTACTCATGTCAATCTTACTTACTTACCTATAATTTCTGTAAGTCAGTTAAAAAACCGAAATAATGAAATGGCTAATCTAAGAAAAATAACTATAGAGATTTTCCAATAATTGCCGTGTGATGTCGGCTTAGAATATGAATATAATAGCATCATCCCATTTATTTGCCGTTGGTGTCGTAGAAGGTAGCTAGAAAACTCGAGGGCTGCATTGCAATTTTAGGCGACTGGCTGACAACCTGTATCTTTCGCTATACACAGTATTCTGAATGACCCTTTAATATTTGTCGTCGCGTTTACGCTCTGCCTACCCCGCAAGGGATGCTAGCGTGATATTTATGTATTTGTATTTGTTTTCTAATAAAAATAATAATGCCCGTTCAAATACTCAGAAATATCATATTTCGTAACATGAAAGAGAATGTAAGGTAACCTGCTTGAGGTTTTCTCCATCATAGAAAACTAATGAATAAATGAATAGTTTTTGCGGACGTCCTGCATACATACTAGACTTTAAAAAAATGTTTAAAACCTACCTAGCTTTTGGTAAAATGTACATACACATCTACTACTACATCAGCTTATTGCAGTCCACTGCTGGACTACTGCCTCCCCCAGGGTACGCCATAGGGCACGATCTCTCGTTTTCGCCATCCAGTCGCTACTAGCCGCCTTTTTTAAGTCATCGGTCCATCTGGCTAGTCGTCCAACACTACTACATACACATATAACGCCTATAATCCCTTGCTGGGCAGGCAGAGCGTAAACGGTCGCAAAACAAGACATTTACGCCACATCTGACAAATATTTGAGGGTCATTTGGAAAATTGTGTATCTAAATAATCACAGGTTGTCAGCCCATCGCCTAAAATTACAATACATACCCTCAAGTCCCTTAGTCGCCTCTTACGACTCCCACGGGAAGGAAATAGAGTGATGTTATTCTAACCCGGCATCACACGGCATAAAATATGATAGTTTCAATTACATATGGAATGTACTTAAGTTACATATGTGACTCAGAGAGCTATAGAAAGGTCTATTCTCGGTATCTCTATAATGGATAAAATCCGGAATGAGACTCCGCAAAAATACCAAAGTAACGGACATAGTCTGGAAGTGTAGCAAACTGAAGTGGCAGTGGGCTGGGCACATCTGTCGTAGAACCGACGGACGGTGGAGTAAGCGGGTTCTCGAGTGGAGGCCACGCCTCAGCAAGCGTAGCGTTGAACGCCCTCCGGCCAGATGGACAGGCCCATTTTTTCCTCCTTATTATACTACAGTACTACCCTGTATCTTAAGGTGCTCCCGAACCTAAGTCGGCGACTGTTCCCTACAGTCGGCGACTGTTCCATACATCCAGTGTGGGAGCGATGCTGGCATGTCGCCCGCCGACATTTTTCTACATTCTCCGACTTTTCTCTACATTTCTATACATATGACGTCACAGCTATTCGATTAATTTTATTTGATTAAAAAGTGATGGGATACCTGTTAAACTTCAATACTTGTTAAGAGCCTGCTAAGAGCGTGTCGGTCACACCTAAATCTAGGGTTTTTGTAATCAAATACGTCGAATCTTATTATAAAAAATATAAAAAAGTGATGAAAAACCGTGAAAGCCTCGAGATGACGACGAGACGCTACTGTAACCATATTTTAGGATATCCTTTATTATAAATTTTTGGCTTGGCTGGCCTGTGTCGCATGCGTAAAACTTAAGTAGGTAGAGTAAAACCAAAGACAGCATTTATATGCGACAGTTATACTGAGGGCTATTTATATCACCCCCATGTATGGTCTGCGACTTTTGGTAATTTCCAAGTTATTCAACTTTTAAAGTTGTATGAGAAAAACATGACTGGCAGGCCTTTTTTTTTCGCGATAAATAAAAATGCTACAAAAACAACAACGCAAATAGCCCTTTTATGGAACTAAAGAACAGAAGGAAGGAAGCCTGCCAGAAATGTTGAATAACTTGGAAACTGCAATAAATTGCGGGAAATACATGTTAGTGATTTGGTTACCCATCAGTATAAGCATTTGAATTTCGTCTTTGGACGTCACTTAACAGGCCACCCTGTAAACAGTGTGTCTTAGAAATGAATGCAAACTTTCAGAGCGTTTCCTGGACGTGAAACTCAAAAACTTTTTTTACTTTTCTAAGAACGAAAATATTTGTCCTTCCAAAAATTTGGAGGATATTTTTTCATAGAGGGGGGGACATGTTAAGTTTAGTGTTGCTGTGGCGCAAAGTAAAAAGACAACAGGCTCCTCTGTTGCCTTTCTAATATGAAATTTAGAGCTTGTTTCGCTCCATATTATAAGTTATGTTTCACGGCTTCATTCGACGCGATTTATTGTTTACATAGTGTAGTTTCGTCCCCACGTACAAGCCTTGCACGGATTTTTAAAGACTAAAAATCAATTTGAATCGATTTTTACAATATTCGAATTCAAATCGATTTTTCTCGATTCTTTTCTGATTTTAGAATGGCAACACTGCCGACCTACCCCGGTACCATCCACCCCTTCCGTCTGACAACGTTTTGACAACGTTGACAACGTTGAAACGTCTGACAACGTCTGACAACGTTGAAACGTCAACGTTTCCGTCTGACGTTTTGACTCATTCGTCGTTTCCGTGCTCAGGCCTTCGCACGTTTCTTACTCCTGTGCCACAAAAAGAAATACTTATTTAAAATAAAATAAAATAAAATAAAATAAAATGGGAAAACGAAAATCCGACTCCAGTGATGTGCTTCGTCAAAAAATCCAAAAATTAGAAGAAATGGTTCGGAATTCAAGTCGACGTCGTCGTATAATACCATTATCATCCTCATCGGAAAATGATGATTCTGAAGGTGAGTGTTACAAGTATATATAATGTTAAATATTTTTTCAAATAGAATGTGATGCGAGCTGCCGACTCGAGGCTGTCTCTGTCACTGCACTTTAGTGATACGGGCTACTGACACGAGGTAGTTACTGTCACTGAAATGCATAATCTCATAATCTACCCATGTGATGCGAGCTGCTGTTTTGAGGCTGACTCTATCATACGAAAAATGATGCGAGCTTCCGCTTTGAGGTCGTCTCTGTCACCCCAAAAACTTTTATTACTTCATTCCTATAACTTTATGAATGATTGCGGTACGCAATTTTCAGATGACATTCGTCAGGCGCCTGCCACGCCCGACCCGCCTCATCGCTCGTCGCCGAATCCTGACCCAAGGTCAAACGGATCAACGAGCGAAGAACCAGTGACGTCATCACCGCCCCAGCATGATTCACCCTCTTCATCAGTGCCACCTCCCGGCTCCCCTGTTTTTCCGGTGTCTTCAGCCTCTAAGGTAACCACCACTGCAGAAGTACATCAGGAGCAGGGAAATACGCCAGAATTAGATGAAGATATTTTGCAAATTTTGGGCGATGCTCCAAAAGTAGATACTCCACTTGGAGATCCTATACACAAAGATCTAGCAAACAGATGGCAGGAAATCTTGACCAAAGGGCTTACTAAGGAGATGAAAGATAAAATATCCTCAGAATATTTAGTTCCAAGTAACGTTGAGCTCCTTTTAGCGCCTGCTTTAAACCTGGAAGCAAAAGCGGCCCTTCAGGATGCAGCCATAAAACGTGACACCAATATGATGTATAGGCAGAAACAACTAGGAACCGCCATATCTGCCCTGGCCTCTGTAGCAAACATGTTAATATCAAATGAGACAAACAAGCAGAAATTACTGAAACCAATCAGCGACGCCTGTCGCCTGTTATGTGATGTTCATTTCAGCGAAACAAAAACGCGAAGAAATTTCGTAATTTCCTCTGTTAACTCTACCCTCAAAGATACATTAATTGGTACCACACGCGACAAATTTTTGTTTGGTGAAAATATCTCGGAAACTATAAAGACAGCCAAAAATATACAAAGATCAGGAGAGGTTTTGAAAAACCCTCCAAAAAGAAATGTTTTTACCAAAGATAATTTTGCCTTGAAAAACAGAAATCGTTTAAACTTCAAGCCACAGCAGCATCGAAAGACGGACAACAAGTTATCCAGCGACAGCGGCAGAGGTCGACCGACTCATCGAGCACCAGCGAGAGGGAGCAACACACGCAAGAACGATCGCTCTCCCCCGCCGCCGCCGAGGAGGACTCCATATCAGAGGCGTTAAACGAGGTAGGTTACGCTGGCAGACTTCAATATTATTTCGATAAATGGTCTGATATCACGTGTGATACAACTTTACTATCTTGGCTTCGAGGCTATAAAATACCGTTTAAATCTATACCTACCGGTTCAGTTTCTCCTAGTTATCATCCAAAATCTGACGAAGATCGCAAAGAATTTGATACATGTATTAGCGATTTATTAAAAATTCATGCCATTTCACCATGTGATCACGTAAAAGATGAATTTTTATCAAGTATTTTTCTGGTGCCTAAGCCGAATGGTAGCAAAAGGTTTATACTAAATCTAAAAAAATTAAACAAGTTTGTTGACACAAAACATTTCAAAATGGAGGACTACCGTACTGCTGCTAAACTTATCACAAAAGATTGTTATATGGGCTTATTAGATTTAAAAGATGCATACTTTTTAATCCCTATCCATAAGTCACATAGAAAGTACCTCCGTTTTGAATATGATGGTCAGTTGTACGAATTTAATTGCCTACCGTTCGGCTTATGCACGGCGCCGTTTGTTTTTACCAAACTTCTTAAACCTGTAATGGAATATCTTAGATCGCAGACTTTAGTCTCAGTTATTTACTTAGATGATATATTTTGCCTAGGCATGAACTATGTTGAATGTTACGATAATATATTATGTACTAAAAATCTCTTGGAAGAGCTTGGTTTTAAAATAAACTATGAGAAAAGCCAATTGATACCAATGACACAAATAAAATTTTTGGGTTTCATTTTTAATTCAGAAAAAATGGTTATGGAACTACCCGCTGATAAGAAAATAAAAATTAAAGATAAAATATATACTTTTATAAATTCTAGTAAATGCAAATTAAGAGATTTTGCCAGACTTTTAGGTTCATTAATATCAGCATGTCCAGCTATACAATATGCATGGCTATACACCAAAACATTTGAACGTTATAAATATAAAATTTTACATCAAAATGAAAGTTATGAACAAGTTATTCACTTGCCTGATCGTTTAAAAGAAGACATGTATTGGTGGCTTAATCACATTGATAATGGGTTTGTTCCCCTTAAAAGTAGTAAATATGATGTAGAAATTTATTCTGATTCTTCGTTAACCGGGTGGGGAGCTTTCTCTGAGGGTAGAAAAAGCTATGGATATTGGAAACAAGATGAAAAGACAGCACACATTAATGAATTAGAACTGAAAGCTGCTTTTCTTGCCCTAAAATGTTTTGCCGATCAATCACGTTCTTGTGATATTCTTTTACGATTAGATAATGTAACTGCAATATCATGTATTAACAGAATGGGTAGCATTCAACATAGTCACTTAAATAAAATTTCTAGAGAAATCTGGGAATGGTGCGAAAAACGTAAAATTAAAGTATTTGCCTCTTATATACATACCAAAGATAATCGCGAAGCTGATTCTTTATCAAGGAAAAAATTCCAAGACATAGAGTGGGAACTAAATGATCAGGCATTTTATAATATAGTTCACAGCTTTGGTCATCCAGAAGTAGACTTATTTGCCAGCCGTTGTAACACTAAGTGTCATAAATATGTATCTTGGAAGAATGACCCCGAGGCGTGGAAAATAGATGCTTTTACTATTTCCTGGCAAAATATTTATTTTTATGCTTTTCCACCATTCGCATTAATTACTAAGGTCTTACAGAAAATTATACAAGAAAAAGCGGAAGGAATTGTGATAGTTCCGTACTGGCCAACCCAGCCTTGGTACCCTGTTTATCAAAAACTATGTATTTCTAAACAAATCATATTTGAACCTGAAGTCAATTTGCTTATCTCTCCTTTCAGGCGCTGCCACAGCCTGCACAAGACACTGCGACTAGTTGCCGGGAAGCTTTCCGCCAGGCCCTATTAAAAAGAAACTTATCACCTAAATCAGTAGACATAATGCTAGCTTCATTGAGCGATAACACATATAAACAATATGACTGTAGTATCAAGGCTTGGATAAATTATTGCAATAAACATGGTTTTGATTATTCTCAAACATCTGTTTCAATTCTTCTAAATTTTTTAACAGAAATTTTTGAAAAAGGAGTCAAATATGGAACTATCAATTCCTACAAATCTGCTGTTTCTCTAATTACTGGTGATTCATTTGATGATGATAGAATTAAACGCTTTATGAAGGGAGTTTACAGGCTGAGACCTACAAACCCAAAATATGATTTAACATGGGACCCTAGCATCGTACTTAACCATTTAGCTCTTCAATACCCTAATGAAACTCTTAGCCTGGAAACTCTTTCTAAGAAAGCTTCAACTCTCTTGGCTTTGGTGACTGCACATAGAGTCCAAACATTTGCTTCTATAAAAATAAGTAATATTACAATTGAAACTTCAAATCAAATTGTAATCAAAATACCAGACCTGATTAAAACATCCAGACCTAATTCATCCCAGCCTGTGCTAAAACTACCTTTTTTCAATGAACGTCCCGAAATTTGTCCTGCTAGGTGTATTGAAGCGTATATAAATAAAACATCCACAATCCGTAACAGTAATAATGACTATTTATTCATTAGTTACAAGAAACCTTATTCTAAAATTAGTTCTCAAAGATTAAGTCATTGGATTAAAGACACGCTTTGCAATAGTGGTGTAGATACCTCCGTCTTTAGTGCACATAGCACTCGTCATGCAGCAACATCAACAGCCAAGAGATTAGGTATAAGTTTAGACGTGATAAGAAAAACAGCAGGTTGGAGTAGTCATTCTTCTGTTTTCGCCAAGTTTTACAATAAGGATATTGTTTCCCATTCCAATCAATTTGCTTTATCAATACTTTCTTGTGGAGATTAATCTGAAATGATAGAATTATATTAATTATGCACGTCGTGTTTATTCAATTTACACAGTACCTAATAAATATGATTACAAGAAACAGTCTTACCTGTTTTATTTTGTGTCTACCTTCAACTTGGCGTAGAATTAACAACATTTTATTTTCCTCATGGGTGGTCTCTGAACATCCTACACTATGTAAACAATAAATCGCGTCGAATGAAGCCGTGAAACATAATTAGAGATCAAACGAACTTACCTGTAAGTGAAGTTCGATCACAATTATGTGAACGGCTTCATTCGACGCGATTTATGCACACCCGCCCATTTTAACATAAAAATCATTAACCCTTCCCATACATGCAATTTTTACTTCTTAGACAGTAGAAAATTGTAAATAAAATGTTATTTGCTATAAACTAAATGAGTCAAAACGTAAATGTCAGACGGAAGGGGTGGATGGTACCGGGGTAGGTCGGCAGTGTTGCCATTCTAAAATCAGAAAAGAATCGAGAAAAATCGATTTGAATTCGAATATTGTAAAAATCGATTCAAATTGATTTTTAGTCTTTAAAAATCCGTGCAAGGCTTGTACGTGGGGACGAAACTACACTATGTAAACAATAAATCGCGTCGAATGAAGCCGTTCACATAATTGTGATCGAACTTCACTTACAGGTAAGTTCGTTTGATCTCTAATTATATTCGTGGAGCGTGGTGTAGGTCCTCGCTTTGCTTTTTTAACTTCAAATGTCGAGCTCGCTTTGCTCGCAATATGTTTATTGTTGCTGTAAGGCGGAACTCTCTTGCCTTTTAAATTTTCAAGCTTGCTTCGCAAGCAACTTTTTAAACGTAAATGTAGAACAAGATTCGCTCGCAATACGTGTAGTGATATGTGGTGCAGTGTGCATCCCTTGTCTTTTTTAATGTGATATGTCTAGTCGCTTTTCTTGTGATGAATATTTTCTTTCACCCGACGGTAGTCTTGCTATGGTATGTGTTGTGACCCCCCATGATCAGAAGCTGTATGCACCACTGGACTAGACCAGTATAGCGATAGGTAAATTATTAGCGTTTTTTGCAGCCTGCAAGAAGTTGACTACGGAACTCTAAAACTCTCATAATTTCGATTTACACCGCATAGTTACCTATTGTGTCAAGTTTGTTTATGAATTCATAATAATTTGTGTATTTTTATGGATATCATTCATCATTCTGATAGTAATACTTAAATACGGTGTTAAGGTGCTATAATAGTAGTTTATGCAACTGTCGTATAATTGGGGTCATTAGAATGCGAGTGTCTGTTTATCACACGAGGCGCAGCCGAGTGTGATAATAGTTTGACACGAGCATTCTAATGCCTAATTATAGCAGTTGCATACACTATTTTATCTACACTCTCCAAAAAAACTCAGAAACACTTTTCTAAACGTACGCACCGGCCATTGCAAGGCCCGATACAAGGACAAATTCAATACGAGAACGTAATATGGCTTGATATGAATTTTCAAAAATCTATACTTTAGCAGTTGTTAGGATGTGGAGTCTTAACAATAACTTAACTAAACAACTGAACAACATCTGAACAACATCTGAACAACAACTGAACAACATTGAAACAACAACTGAACAACATCTGTACAAAAACTGAACAACATTTGAACAACATCTGTACAACAACTGAACAACAACTGAACAACATCGGAATAACATCTGAACAACAACAGAACAAAAACCTATTAAAACAACTGAACAACATCCGAAAAATTACCGTACAACAACAACTGTCAGGTGCGGCGGAAGATAGAAGATAGCGATTTGAGTATTGGAAAAAAAACTTCGTTTCATTTCTCAACTTTATCGTATTTAGAGTTTTCTCATTAAGTCATTACGCTTCTGTTATTTATAGTAAACCCTAGTTTTTATAGGCAGAATGCATAAAGTAGGTCATTATGCATCTGTTTTCGAATTCATAATTCGAACATTATGAGACGAGTGTATATAAATAAATATAGAGGTTAGTTTTTCAATTTCTGATCATCTCGGTTTACTTGAATACTCGGTATCATCAGAACTGGATGATATTGGATCTTTTGCGTAGCAGAATCTCAGCAAGATTTCGAAGTTCGGAGGATAATAAACAACGGACAGCTTATCAAGCTTCTATCTGGTTTTGGAACTTGTGGACGGTCCTGCAGGGAGAACTGCGACCATCTTTCCAAATTAATGTCGATCTTGTTCTTCAATAAGAGCGATGCTTATGTCGGTGGACCAATATAACAGTAAAACCCAATCTAAAACCAGCAGCTGACGACAATTTGACGACATGAAATTAACACCTTATACCCGTTTTGTCGTCTAAATTCTTCCTGTCTACGTAATAGGTACAAAATGTACTAAGTCAACGAAATACCCGATGAATATCTGATTTTTATGCATGTATCTCTTTCTAAATAAAGTACTTATAACAAATATGTATTTTACTTGTATTACGGTTGAGTTACGTAGCCGTTACTGATAGATAGAATAATTTATTCTATAAAATAAATAAAACAAGTAGGTAGGTAAGTCATTGTCACAGTATAGTTTTGTTATTACAGATAGGTTAAATATAACACAAACACGGCTACATAAAACACCTGCATAATATTTGTCGTGATGACACAAATTATTCCAAAAATAAATAAAATATAGGATTGAAATTAATGTAAATAAAATAAATTGTAAAATTGTAAATATAAACAGTCAGAGTCTAAACAATGTATGACAGTGTTTTGCACAGCATAATCATGAACGTCAGAGCTATGCACAACCCAAGCATGCACGACAATGGCAATGAAATCAAAACAGTTTCGCCCAAAAAACCCTTGTAGTAACAATTTACACCCCGCGCATGCACGACACGATATCAAAGACATCACGTGACCATTTTAAAAATCTGCTAGTAGTGATGTAACCTAATCGATAGTTTTACATTCTCGTATAACTTAATAGATATTGTTTTTTTCTTATATATTTTTTATTATATTTTTTACGACTCGCTCACTTCGTTCGCTCCAGTGGGTCACAATTCGTACCAGACCTAACCTACTGGGTCGGATTTGTGTCAGAAAATTTTAATGCGGGGGGCTTCGTTTCACCCCCCCTCCACGGCCTTATATGTCATATTCCAATAATTAATCAAGAAGTCGATTATAGCCAAAACTATAGTTTATGAGTTCATTTACTCGTCGACGTAATTTTATTTAAATTCGAATTATACCCCGGTACATTAATTGTCCGGGCCAGTTACTGAACACGATCCAATGACTGTATCGTACATAGCAATATGTGCCGTTTCTACTTTAGTAATTTACTGGGAATATTCCCAAGGGAATGTTTACGAACTAAAGCAAACCTTTAAGTATTCACTTTTTAAAATGCACCCTACAGAAATACATGCTTACAGCATAATATTCTTCGCATTGGTAATTCCTCTCACTATAATATTTAACTTTAAAATTTCTAAAATAATCGTATTTTGTCACATTCTGTCTTATATACGATTATGTAATGTTTACTTACTTATTATTTGTACTTATGTTACTTCAAAAAACACTTAAAATAAATTGTCCAGGATATTTGTTTATTATTTATTAAATGTTGTTGATTAATAATAAAAAAAAGGTAACATTGGTATTTTTTTTTAATATCCAGAACAAATCACACAGCGCCATCTGGCCTCAAACTAAGCATAGCTTATACTATGAGAACTAGATAGCTGATGTCAGTACTTTTTTTGTAAATAAATACGTATTATATATAGAAAACACCCAGACCAAACACAAATACTTGAAAATTGACTTAACAAATATTTGTGTCTTGTGGAGATCGAACCCACGACCCTTGGCGTAGCAGGCAGGGGTACCCGGGTTTCCGGGGAATATTCCCATTGTTACCGGGAACGGCACATTACTAGTCGTACAAAGTCATTTTGTACAAAACATTGTCGGGCGTAATCGTATTGTGCTTAATCAATGTCGTGCATTTATGGTTCCAAAAGTCAGCACGCAGTCAGCCTACTTTGACAGCCTATAAGTCAATATCAGTGATCCAGAGAGTTATGTCAACTTACAGGTCAATATCATGTCAGACTCAGAGCAAGTAAAAGTGAAACCTACCAATATTATACTTGAAGCTATGAAAAACTCATCTCACCGCAATTAGACTTGGCTTGTCTACACTAATATTATAAAGAGGAATGATTTGGTTGTTTGTTTGTATGAATTGAAAGGCTTAGGCGTAGGCTTCGAAACTACCAATAAAAAAAATACCATTAGAATTCTTTATTATTTAGTACGAGGTAAAAATAGGGATCCGCGTGAAAATTTCGATATTGTAACCCAACGCGTGAAAAAAGTACAAAAAAAAATCTTATATCGCGTACGCTGTGGAAATTATTGACAATAGAGCAAAATGATGTACTACAGTTTTATAAAAGACATCAATATCTAAAAAAAGCCGCAATACTATGTGTCTATCTATTACAGTCATGCCACAATAACTACTTTTTCATCTTAAAATGTGCAATAGCAACGTCGCGCTGGTACAAACTACGCAACATTATTCGTGCCTGAGTAATAGTTGTATTTAATCATGAGTGTAATAATTATCAAAACCACCAGTTACATTAAACATGTAAATAAGCAACATTATGTTACATGTCATGTGTGGAGTGGCAGAAGCGGGGTTTATCACACTATGATTTGCTGTTTTGGCTAGAAAAAAAATTCAGTCAGACGAAATTCATAGTGTCATAACGTGTTAACTACCAAAAATACCTATACCTATTAAAATATGGTGCGTATATTCTGTGTAAAGATTAAACATGTTCTCATAAGCTTGATTAAATAAGTAGTATTTTGTGTCTTTAAGCATTTGTTTTTGTTTTATTTTAACGCATGCCTTTGATTGCAATGAGTATTTCATGGCTTCATTTTACTTGCTACTAGGGTTCTCTCTGAAATCTTCTCTTGCCCTGAAATACCATAGAGAATGTACTGCGAAAGAAGTAGGAGTACATAAATAAGATTTTCTTTGGTTTTCTTCCTTCTACGAGAAAAGACGTAATTTTTTGTCAAAAGCATTAAAAAGGGGAGGTAACGTTCGTGATCCAATGTTCTCTCAATCTAATCAATTATAGAGGTAGATTATATCTTTTGTTGTAATGTGGGTAAGTCTAAAATCAGAATAACAATTCTATTCATCTTCTTCTTCTCTTTTAACCCGTTGCCACCTAATGCTGAGTGTAGGTATCCTCCTTACTTACCTTACATTAGCGCTACCTCTTTCTGTCAAATAGGTATGGAGAAGGATATGAGATATCCAATCCAAGTTCTATCATGTTTAAAATCTTCAATGGCTTCTACGCCATTTCTAGTAAATTTAGCCACCATTGTTTTATTGTCGCCTCATTTTGACAGATTACGCGCATTTCATGACAAGACTTACATATCTCCAATCCGTTCCTAAACCTAAGTATTTGATGAAAAGTGACAGCGCTAATATAAGGCAAGTAAAGAAAATTGTTATCCCGAATAAAGGCCATAACCTTCAGCTTGGCTACTGAGTCCATTTCAATGAATCAAGTTTAAAAAATTAGGCTTGTTTATATTTAAATAAGTTAATATGAAGTCTTCGCTTGCCCTCCTGAACCGTCCTCAGAGGTGCATCATTCTAGGCCAATTTTATTTATAACTAGCTTTTACCCGCGACTTCTTCCGCGTTAGATAGTTTTTTTAGGCAGAAGTTCTAAAGTAGGTATGTGTATTCATAGTAAGTGTGACAGTGATATGAGAACAGTTCTTATCTCTACTGTTTAAAAATGACTTGCTTGCTTCTTTTGTTAAAGGGATAATTCAAAATTTGCTATCTGGACTGAGAGATCAATATTTATAACCATTGAATACAAAAGTCAGTAGATAACAGAGTACTTACTTCAAAAGGTGCCGATTTGAGCACACTAAAATGGTCAGCATAAGTAGATAAAACTGATAAGAAGGTAATTAAAGTTACTGTAATACATTTTTATACTTCTATACCACATTTTTTGTTTTTCTGTCCTCGGTAAAAAAGGCAATGTCTTTTCTCAACTTATTCCCATCAAACTGAACATCTTTTGTTCTGGAACCATTTCTGTATCTCCAATAGTTTAGGTGGGCTCCTGCTGATAGACCTGGTGGTCTACATAAGATACTCCAGATCCTCAATGTCCTTGTGTAAATAAAGCTGCCCATCATACTGAACAACTTTTGTTTTGGAACCATTTCTGTATCTCTAATAGTTTACGTGGGCTCCTGATGGTACACCTGGTGGTCTACATAAGGAACGCCAGCTCCTCAATGTCCTTGTGAAAGGAAGCGGCCCATCATACTGAACAACTTTTGTTTTGGAACCATGCCTGTATCTCTAATAGTTTAGCTGGGCTCCTGGTGGTACACCTGGTGGTCTACATCTATACTCCAGACCCTCAAATGGTAATAAAAAGTAACCCATATCCGTTCTTGGTATGCTAGCAATCTCTGTGCCAAGTTTCATGAAGATCGGTTCAGCGGTTTGGCCGTGAAAGCGTAGCAGACAGACAGACAGACAGAGTTACTTTCGCATTTAATATTAGTGTGGAAGTGTGGATAATATTATGTAGTTAAATCACTACATAGTATAAAATAAAGTCGCTTCCCGTTTGGTGTCTCCTTATATCTTTAGAAGTACCCAACGGATTTTGATGCGGTTTTTTTTATTAGATAGTGTAACTTGAGAGAAAGGTTTATAAGTATAATTTATTCCGGGAAATTGTCACATTCCCATGGGAAAACGGGTAGCCCAACTGGTAGTAAACTTTTGACCCCCTTTTGACACCTGTAAGGATTAAAATTGCAAAAATGCTGAAACACGTATTTAATTATTTTAAGTTAAGAGTCTAATCAGAAATTTTGAAACAGATTACATTTAAGATAAAAAACTTTCATACAAACTTTTAACCCCCTTTTCACCCATTTAAAGGTTAAAATTTCAAAAATGCTGAAACGCGTGTTTAATTATTTTTAGTTATTAGTCTAACCACAAATTTTGAAACAGATCACATTCACATAAAAAAACGAACTTTCATACAAACTTTTAAGCCCCGTTTGACCCTATTAAGGGTGAAAATTTCAAATATGCTGAAACACGTGTTTAATTATTTTAAGTCATAAGTTTAATTACTAATTTTGAAACGGATCACACTTAAGACAACGAACTTTCATACAAACTTTTAACCCCCTATTAATCTGTTGGGGGATAAAAAAAACGGACTTTAAAGTAAAGTCGCTTCCCACGTCTGTCCCTGTCTGTTTGTTTGTTTGTATGTATCTTCAAAACCACTTAACGGATCTGGATGAAGTTTTCTTAAAAGATAGAGTGACTTAAGAGGAAGGTTTTTATGTATGATTTGTGTCGGAAGAAAGTCTGTTTCCCGTGGGAAATCAGTTAGCAGCGGGTGAAACCGCTGGGCGGGCCGCTAGTAGTTCATATAATGAATAAAGAAATAATAAAGTTATTAGGTAACTAGAAAAAAAATTGGGATAGATATCCCATGAAAATTCATTTTCAGTATTTTATGATTTTCGTTTATTGGTGATTTTATTCTTGAAGGTGGTTTAGTTTTTTATTAAAAAGTACAACTATAATCCCATAGAGAACTAGACAATGATCCATGATGGAACTATTTCCATGAAGTTTTTGTATCCATCAGTCAGTTAGTTTGTTTAAAGACTGAAGCAGACCAATTGTACGAACAAAACACGCGCGTGCGATTATACGTTGCAGCAAAAAAATAACATACAGCACAGCATCACGATTGCGCAATAACATTTATGTTAACAATTATCAGTCACACACTCGCCCTCACACAATATACGCCGAGGCGTTATCAGTCGATAGAAATAAATTACTTTTCCCTGACCTATACTCTTTATCAAGTTTAAGTTAAACATTTGATATGTAAATGATAGAGAATATAATTTGCAACAATGCAAACTTGCAGACTTTAACCTTTCGCGAAATAAAATCTTCGATTGAATGAAATGTTGCAAAAAAATATGTTAAGTATGTAAGCAGTGGTTTTAAGGGCATGGGAAAGATGACACGATTGGCTTCACGCGTACCACACGATGTTGCGGTATTGGACAGTTAATATGGCAAACATGTTTGATCTGGTATTGCGGCAGTGGTCTGGTCACATCTGTCGATGCCGATGTATGGTAGAGTAAGCCGGTTTTTGGGTGGATCCCATGCCTCAGCAAGCGTAGCGGCGGGACATTCTCCAAGCAAATATACCGAAGACTTAAAGACTTCCGACTTGATGGCGGAAACGGGATATCGTGCCTTACGGCATATCCGTATGGCACGTACGTTCAGCAGTGGTCTGCTATTAAGCTGATGTGATGCGTGATGTGTCATATATGACATATGCTTACGGCACAGCGATGCGGTGTGTAGTGCGGTTGCATTTAACTATTGTCATCAGTAGTTTTGGACCAGAAATATAACCACAAAATTGTGCGGGACGTCAGAGGGGCTAAATGTTTGGTTACGGAAGGACTTCACATTGATAAAGAGATAAATATATATAAATACATGTGCAAATATATTTATCACACTTTCAGTACAACATAGTAGATACTTCCTCTACTGCAACGTACACTGTTGCACACGCATCCAGTGTGAGTCGGTCTTTAAATTTAAGATTTGAAATTGATACATTTATCTTGGTGGCCAGTGTTATAGTATCTGTTATATTTTATCTTTTCTTATAATACACATCACTATGTACACGTCATCAACGTACCGTCAAACGTAGTGTTCTCAGCACAATTTAATCTGTCTGATACTATATATATGTATAAAGGATTGTTTACAAATTTTATCAAAGATAGCAGCACAAAGAATTGGTTTTAAACACGATTTAAATGATTTATTTATAAAGTCAACATTAAAATCATAAATGAGTAAATGCTCATTGTGTATTATTGTCAAAGAAAGCAAAAAATATAAGCTTTACTGAAAAAGTTGATACGTTTGAAGAATTTTTTTTTGTATATGTGAGTTGATAGTGAAGATTGTAGAGTATGTGTTTAGAAGTTATTTTAATGGTATTTAGAGTCGAATAGTCAAAATGATTTTTCCCCTTTCTTGTTTCTGTGCTGGCAACACGTGTTTTTCAAGAACCGACGAGAACCGACAACAACCGACGACATCCGACGACAACCGTATACAACCGACGACATCCGACGACAACCGACGACAAGTTCGGATGTATCTAAATGTCGGATACAGTCGCCGACTTAGGTCCGGGAGGACCTTAAAATACCACCATCAACAGCTTTACAGTACACTGTTGCACAAAGAAATCCCCATATTGGAGCGGCAGGGGGTTGGCAAGCGCAGTACAAGGTAACGCTGGGATCGCTGCTGCAAATTCCCTGGATTCCTTTATTGCCCTTTACAACACCGATAGGGTGATGCTATTCTAAGCCGAGCCGGCACCACACCCTGCAATAACATTAACATTACCACAGTCCACTGCTGGACATGGGCCTCCCCCTATTGGGGGTTTTTGCCATACCCACCACGCTTGGCGAGTGCAGTGAAAGATATTGCTTTCACAGGGAACACTGCTGCCCATTCCCTGAATTAATTCATCCCTGAGTAACTTTTCACGACACCTACGGGTAGTATTGGGGTCTCTCTTTTCGTGTGAGACACCGATGAACCCTGGTGTCAGAGTTTTTCAACCGTCTACTATCTACCACGTTGTGTTACGACCGCCGTCTAAGTAATCATAGTCAGCAACCGGGACCGACGGCTTAACGTGCCCTCCGAAGCACGGAACCATTTCTTTTCGGACAATCAGTTGGTCCTTCCTTACCAGGCCGGGAACAAATTCACAAAGTGATAAATATCAACTTTGTGAGTGTCCCACCGAGAATCGAACCCGGAACCTTTGCGTCGCAGGCAGTCGCACTACCACTGCGCCACATCGGCCGTCGTGGTGCCGTTAGTATTGGGGTGATGCTATTCTAAGCCAGCATCACACGGCACCCTGTATACAGCAGAGCAATTATACAGCGTGTCACATGTCCACTTGTTGAATAATTGTTGAGTGAATTGCAAAGCAAGGCGTCCCCATAGGCGATTTGCCTCGTCATTTATTCAAACTCTCAAAGTACACCAACTTTTTAAAACACTTCCCGTGTTGTATGGGAACAATTTTTGAAAACTTACAACAAAATAAACTTAGGCGAGCCTAATCAAAATGTCATGACTCATCTTTAATATATTCAAAGCCGACATCACACGGCAATTATTGGAAAATCTCTATCGTTATTCTTCTTCGATTAGCCATTTCATAAGATTCTTTCGGTTTTTTAACTGACTTACGGAAATGATAGGTTAGGTTCTCACTCCGTCAGAGGTATAATTTTTTAATTTAAATGCCAATATGAGTGAAAAAAAGGTCATTTGACAAGAAACAGGTATTATTATTTAGTGTATTTTTTTATTTTACATACATACATACATAAATCACGCCTATATCCCTTACGGGGTAGGCAGAGCGTTAAGGGCCGTAAAACGGATATTGACACCACGTCTGACAAAAACTTGAGGGTCAATCAGATAACTGTGTATGACTATAGTGACAGGTTGTCAGCCCATCGCCTAAAATTGCAATACACATCCCTCGACTACCTTAGTCGACTCTTACGACACCCATGGGTAAGAAATGGGGTAATGCTATTCTAAGCCGGCATCACACGGCACCTTTTTTTTATTTTATCAATTGTGAAATCTCATCACTACATAGTATAAAATTAAGTCGCTTCCCGTTTGGTGTCTCCTTATATCTTTAGAATTACCCAACGGATTTTGATACGGTTTTTTTATTAGATAGAGTTACTTGAGAGGAAGGTTTATAAGTATAATTTATTCCGGGAAATTGTCTCATTCCCATGGGAAAACGGGTAGCCCAACTGGTAGCAAACTTTTGACCACCTAAAGATTTAAATTTCAAAAATGCTGAAACACGTATTTAATTATTTTAAGTTATGAGTCTAATCAGAAATATTGAAACAGATCACATTTAAGATAAAATACTTTCATACAAATTTTAAACCCCCTTTTCACCCATTTAAGGGTTAAAATTTCAAAAATGCTGAAACACGTATTTAATTATTTTAAGTTATTAGTCTAATCACAAATTTTGAAACAGATCACATTCATTTAAAAAAACGAATTTTCATACAAACTTTTAACCCCTTTTGACCCTATAAGGGTTAAAATTTCAAATATGCTGAAACACGTGTTTAATTATTTTAAGTCATAAGTCTAATCACTTATTTTGAAACGGATACCACTTAATACAACGAACTTTCATACAAACTTTTAACCCCCTTTTCATCCCTTGGGGGATTAAAAAAAAACATAATTTAAAGTAAAGTCGCTTCCCCCGTCTGTCCCTGTTTGTTTGTATGCTTATATCTTCAAAACCACTTAAACGGATCTGGATTAAGTTTTTTTAAAAGATAGAGTGATTCAAGAGGAAGGTTTTTATGTATGATTTATGTCGGGGGAATGTCTGTTTCCCGTGGGAAATCAGTTAGCAGCGGGTGAAACCGCTGGGCGGGCCGCTAGTTATGAATAAATATTAGTAAAACTTAGGTGTGATGTATGTTGTACGTATGGGTTACCGTTTATACGTCACGATCCCATCTAAAGGTGAACCAGCACATAAAACTGAAAAACTTTCCCAAACAATAAAACATAATATCCTAAAAAAGAACAGATTTAAAAAAATTTAAGATATGCAAGCACGGGCAGCATTAGAACCTGCGTCTTATCGTAGCGACGCATCTTCCATCTGAGCCACCGCGGCTCGTCCAATGCCCGCAATTTTTGCAAGTGTCTTAATGCCAGTAAAGCGTAGCACGGCTCCATCTACCGGGTTAGTTTGGCAACTAATACAAGGTTTTACGGTTTATTTTGCACTCACAGTGCTATAAGATTTTTTTATAAATGAAAAAAGATTTAAAAAAAATTATAGAGTCGGCCGGGGATTAAATACTTTTTTATAAATGAATATATCTTATACATAGCAACAGTCAGAATAAACACAAATATCTGAAAATGAGTTAATCAAACATTTGTGTTTGATCCTTACAGGATCGAACTCACGACCCTCGGCGTAGCAGGCAGGGGTACTATCCGCTACGCCATCCGGCCAGTCAAAGTTTGAAAGGTTCTCAGTAACATGACAATGTTATACAATTTGAATATTTTTTTATCTTGTATTTGCGTAAACTTTATAGCCAAACAAGCTTGTAAGGGTGGCCTACTGAATTGTAGGCAAAAATATACAGGATGTAAGGGACAGCTCTCCGAATACTAAGTGGGTACATGCAGACCATGAAACTGAACAACTTTCGGCACATATGTCAGGAAACGACAAAAAATATTTGATTTCCAATACAAAATTACGATTAGCTGACTGCAATTACTACAGGAAGTAGTTTATTTTTTCACAGGAAGTTGTTCAGTTTCATGGTCTGAATGCACCCTATCAGTATTCAGAGGTCTGTCCCTTAAACCTCGTATAGTTCAATGAGAAAAGTCATATATTTATCAGACGGTCGTGGCCGTGTGATGCCGGCTTAGAATAGCATCGCCCCATTGCTTTCCTGTTTGTGTCGTGAGAGGCGACTAAGAGACTCGAGGGTTGTATGTGTAATGCAATGGGTTTACAATCTGTCACTATGGCTATACACAATTTTCTAAATGACCATCAAATGTTTGTTAGACGTGGCGTAAATATTCCTTTATCACAGCTGTTTACGCTCTGCCTAACTCGTAAGGGATATCGGCATGATATTTATGTATGTATGTATGTATGTACGGTTCTGCCGTATGAATATGCGGTGTCTTGCCGGATCCGGTTTTTTGATAACAGAAGCTTGTGACCATACAAAACCGTCATAGATAACACACGTCGCCGCATCAAATTACGGCTGTCACAGATTGTCATTTTCAAAGTGGAATAGTAGGAAAATAGGTACAAACAAACACATACATACGTATCTTTCACGTTTTTATCCCTTGCGGGGTAGGCAGAGCGTTCAAGGCCGCGTAAATAACTGTCCATATCTCCATGTGTAACAAATATTATGGACCGGTTTAGAAAAATCGTGTACACTTAATTTCATCGGGTCGGTATCACACATGAAAAGAAGAAGATGGACTGACAGGTTGTCAGCCTCAGCTTGTCGCCTAAAACTGTAATACCCATGAAACCCTCTAGTCTTTTTGTCGCCTCTTACGACACCCGCGGGAAAGAAATGGGGTGATGCTATTCTTAGCCAGCATCACACGGCGTACATAGGTACACAGATAAGTAAATACGACGGCAGACTAACTTAACCTATGACTTGCTAACGCTAGCAGATTTTGGTATTAATTAAATTACATACTCAATAATTATCCAACTGATCTATCAGTTAACTCGGCAAATTGTTACGCAAACTTTGCTTACTATGCCTACGTACCTACGTGTTATACAGGGTGTAAGGGACAGCCCTCCGAATACTGATAGGGTGCATGCAGACCATGAAACTGAACAACTTTCCCCTAGGAACATGTGTCAGGAAACGACAAAAAAATATCGACCTCTCATACAAAATCACAATCAGCTGACTGCATTTACTATAAGAAGTCAATTTAAAAATATTTATTTATAGGAAATTGTTCAGTTTCATGGTCTGAATGCACCTATCAGTATTCCGAAGGCTGTCCCTTACACCCTGTATAAGTAACTGTTAGGATTTAGCCTAACATTTTTTTAAACGGCTGAATGCCTGCTATAGCCAAATTATAACAAGATTGTCTGTGTTTTTTTTTTGACTAATTTATGACTACATACATACATACATACATAAATCACGCCTATATCCCTTACGGGGTAGGCAGAGTGTTAACGGCCGTTCAACGGATATTAACACCACGTCTGACAAAAGTTTGAGGGTCAATCAGATAACTGTGTATCACTATAGTGACAGGTTGTCAGCCCGTCGCCTAAAATTGCAATACACACCCTCGAGTCCCTTAGTCGCCTCTTACGACACCCATGGGTAAGATATGGGGTGAGGCTATTCTATGACTATCTGTAGTATAAATGCATATTCAGCATCAATGGATCCTACAGATATCTCCAATAATAAACAACTTTCACCAGATGAACGTCGAAACAGTAACTAGCGGTTTCACCCGCTGTTACCCGTTTTCCTGAAGGAACAAAGCTTTTCGTGCAAAACCTGCCTCTTGGTTCAGTCTATCTATAAAAAAAAGCTGTATCAAAATATTGCATTGTTTTAAAAATCTAAGCATATAAAGGGACACGGAAAGCGACTTCATTGTATACTTTATAGTAATGATGTTGATTCTTAATTAACTAGTTTGTTTCAATATCCTAACTAACATTTAAAGTTCATTCCTTACACGCAAAGAAAGAGACCGATTACTAACGAGGTTGTAGTTTGGGGACTAATTAAAAAGGACCTATAAAATGTCGTTTCATCTTTATTAATTATTCTACCTAATTTATTCATTATTTAACATCCACAGATGAAAACTTTGCAGCTTTCGAAAGTTCGAACAATCGAGGAATTGAACAATGGCCTCAATTCGGGATATAAATTCTCTTAACTTACCTTAAATTTGCGCTGTCACTTTCCGTCAAATAGATTTAGAAAAGGTTAGGAGATATCATAGTGTTGTCATGTTAAATGTCGATGGGTTTTGCGCAGTTTCTAGTCAATGCGCCATTGTTTTCATCGTCCCCTCATGGCAATACCTCTCAATAGAGGGAGGCCCATGTCCAGCAGTGGGCTATTGTCACTGTAAATGTATGTATGTCAAATCGGGCCCTGTCGGCAGTGTACTAACTGCAAAAT
Organism: Tuta absoluta; assembly: GCA_027580185.1. NCBI lineage: Eukaryota > Metazoa > Arthropoda > Insecta > Lepidoptera > Gelechiidae > Tuta > Tuta absoluta. Next base: position 95,930 of record JAQAHW010000107.1, on the reverse strand, counting down.
TACAAAAATTACCATATTTTAAAACTTTTCCTTTTCGAAGGGTTTTAAGAAAAGCAAAGTCTTTCATACATACATACACATATCACGCCTTTAATCCCTTGCGGGGTAGGCAAACGTAAACGTCCTCATAAAACGGACATTTACGCCACATCTGACAAATATTTGAGAGTTATTTGGAAAATTGTGTATTGCCATAGTGACAGGTTGTCAGCCTTTCGCCTAAAATTGCAATAAACACCGTCGAGTCCCTTAGTCGCCTCTTACGACTCCCACAGTAAAGAAATGGGGTGATGCTATTCTAAGCCGGCATCACAAAGTCTTTCATCTGGCTTAATTTTATCGCGTGGGACACCGAGTCGACGAAGGACACTACCAACTGAGCCACCGGGGCAGACGATCTCGAATTTATCGTAGACAATAACTTAGTTAACTCCTTGCAACAACAGGTAACTACGAGTTGCTGTTAGTTAAACGCAATTACTAGAGAGTTACTTAGTTACTTAATTAGATAAATAACGTCTGAGATAACTTACCTCAAAACTATCGCAATAGACCGGGGCCTCGATTCTCTAATTTTTTTGCTACTGTAATGCCATTGAAACTCAACTATCATTCTATTGCCATTGTGATGTTCTATACCTCAAACTGTTAACCAAACAGCCAACATCATCCAACTGACACTATTGAAACACATCTAAGACGCCTTTCAAATAGCGGTCTACATACATACAGGGTGTAAGGGACGGTGTACCGAAAACTTTGCAGGCATGATCAGACCATGAAACTGAACAACTTTTACTATGGAGCCTATGTTGGGAAACAAAATATTTTTTCGAGTTTCCATAGAAAGTCAGTCAGCTGATCGGGAATTTTGTATGGGAGATCGAAAAAAAATCTCGTTTACCAACATAGCTTCCATAGAAAAAGTTGTAGTTTCATGGTCTTTTTAGTAATGTTCTGTGTGTATGATTTCACTTTAGATTAGAGTTCAGAAGGTTCGTGTGTAGATTTGGTGATGATAAATAAAAGAGGAGAGTTCACTTGATACTTGTAATCCGTAATGACTACAATTTTACATAATAAAATATGAAAAGTGTGGCCGCGACGGTTGACCAGGGACGACTGGCGAGAGCCCGGCAACCGACGCTTCCAGAAAGCTTACCTAAGCAAAACGTGACCCCAGCCCACATGTGTCACTACAGTCTGATCATGCCTGCGAAGTTTTCGGTACACCGTCCCTTACACCCCGTATATCACTCTTATATCCCTTGCGGTGTAAGCATAGCGTAAACGGACGAAAAACGAAACAGTTACGCCACGTCTGACAAACATTTGAGGGTCATTTAGAAAATTGTGTATCGCTATAGCAACAGGTTGTAAGCCCATCGCATAAAACTGCAATAGGTACACATGTAACCCTCGAGTCCCTTACAACATCTACGGAAAAGAAATGGGGTGATGCTATTCTGAGCCGGCATCACACGGGTGTATACCCCCGGTTAATCAACTAAAATGTATAATGTCTGTTGTTCGGCTTCTTGTAACGTTTTAAATTAGTTTTTCATATTTGATTTAGTAGTTTGGGCGTTGGTATTTACAAGGAACAACTTTCCCCAAGGGCCATCGATCAAAATACGTACAACAATGAAGAATGTTACCTATTTTTGATTGTTAGCACTCCATATTCTCTGTCAAAAATAAAAAATACTAGTAAAAGAATTACTTCGATACGTCAATTAGTTTCCGATTTAGAAGTAAAACAAGGTGCAACCGCACGACGCGGCTGCCGGTGACGCTGTGACGTCATCGTACAACACGCTCAGTCTGGCTCACTCAGTCCGCATGCGGTCGCGCGCCCGTGCCGTCGAAATTTTACTTAAATAATTTTGAAAATGTCCAATCCAAATACTAGGAAATCATGCGTTATGCCTAGATGTAAAAATACAACTATCAATTCACCGAAAAAGTTCTTTTTTATAGTTCCAAAGGTCGTTAAAATGCGAAAAATATCCTTTTCATTGCATTCTAAACTGCAATGATAAGGTGTGGTACGTACGCGGTGTACTGGCGTGATTCTACATTTAACCGTTATCTATCTCTCTTTTCGTGTGGGACACCGAGTCGTCCAACGACCCGATGAAACCTGGTGTCAGAGTTTTTCAACCGCCTACTAACCGTTATGTATCACCTACTCTCTTAACTTGAACATAACCAATAGCTTCATCGCCATCTTTTGCCGATCTGAAAAAAGTTAAGAAAAAATAAATAACTGGCCTTAACTATTTTCTTAGAAAAAAAATACAAATAAATTTAAAAGGACAAACATAAACATTTGCAATAAAAATTTAATTAAATAAAATGGCCCTACGTATTTTGTTAGTAAAAGAAAAAAACAAGTAGAAAAGGTTTAGTACCTACTTACATATGTCACGTTCAACCCACTACATCTACATCCTAGTCCTAGGTACTTATCCCACTTCCTACTATTTCATTCTAACATATAAAGTACTAGCTTTTACCCGCGACTTCGTCCGCGTTAGATAGTTTTTATAGGCAGAAGTTCTAAAGTAGGTATGTGTATATGGTGGGTGACAGGTGTGATGCCAATAGGCAGAATAGAGGGTTCCAGGTGGAGTCGGGAAAAGGGTAGCTACCCGCCTGGCCGGGTGTTGTGGCCAGGGGACCGGCTGGTCCACCTGGATAGAATTGGAAGTTGTATATATGCGTTGCGCGGTGAAACACTTCGATACCGCGTTTCAGGCTCTTTGTTCTGTCACGTGGCGCCATCTTGCTGCTATGTTGGAACTTCTGTTGCGTCTTGCTTGCTCGTGAACCACTTTGAGTGAGCTTCTTGTCGTAGCTCCCAGAGGTCGCTACATGTATTCATAGTAAGTGTGACAATAATATTAGAACAGTTCTTATCTCCACTGTTTAATGATGACTTGCTTGCTTCTGTTGTTAAAGGGACAATTCAAAATTTGCTATCCGGCCTGAGAGATCAATATTTATAACCATTGAATACAAAAGTCGGTAGATAACAGAGTACTTACTCCAAAGGTGCCGATTTGAGAACACTAAAATGGTCTGCATAAGTAGATAAGACACATAAAAAGGTAATTTAAGTTACTGTAATACTTTTTTATACCTCTATACCACAATTTTTGTTTTTCTGTCCTTGGTAAAGAAGGCAATGTCTTTTCTCAACTTATTCCCATCATACTGAACAACTTTTGTTCTGGAACCATTTCTGTATCTCTAATAGTTTAGGTGGGCTCCTGATGGTAGACCTGGTGGTCTACATAAGGTACTCCAGATCCTCAATGTGATCTCAATGTGAAAAGAAGCGGCCCATCATACTAAACAACTTTTGTTTTAGAACCATATCTGTTTCTCTAATAGTTTAGCTGGGCTCCTGATGGTACACCTGGTTGTCTATATAAGGTACTCCAGATCCTCAATGTCCTTGTGAAAAGAAGTGGCCCATCATACTAAACAACTTTTGTTTTGGAACCATTTCTGTATCTCCAATAGTTTAGGTGGGCTCCTGGTGGTACACCTGGTGGTCTACATAAGGTAAAACTGAACAACTTTTGTTTTTGAACCATGCCTGTATCTCTAATAGTTTAGCTGGGCTCCTGATGGTACACCTGGTGGCCTACATAAGGTACTCCAGAGCCCCAATGTCCTTGTGAAAAGAAGCGGCCCATCATACTGAACAACTTTTGTTTTGGAACCATGCCTGTATCTCTAATAGTTTAGGGGGGCTCCTGGTGGTACACCTGGTGGTCTACATCTGTACTCCAGACCCTCAAATGGTGATAAAAAGTAGCCTATGTCCGTTCTCGGTATGCTAACAATCTCTGTGCCAAGTTTCATGAAGATCGGTTCAGTGGTTTGGCCGTGAAAGCGTAGCAGACAGACAGACAGACAGACAGAGTTACTTTCGCATTTATAATATTAGTGTGGATTAAGAATAGGTAGTAGCAAGGAAAGTTTACTTACCTTTGCATTTTTGCTCGTCGCATTTCGGCGGCAACATCATTATTTGTTGATATATGTATAGGTAACGCGCAACCATTAACGCATCTATTTTAGGTAGATTCATAAGAATAGATAATAATACTGCGTATAGAAACGAAACTCCTTTGTGTGGGCCCCAAAAGCCGCGCTTTAAATACCTACTTCCCCCCGCAGCCCGTAACGCCCCGCACTCTCCCGCGCTTTAAGTCGGGGCTGTCACGTGCCAATAATTTTATTCCAGACTAGCGGCCAGTCAAGCGGTTGCGACCGCTGCTAACAGTTTTCCCGTGGGAACAAAATATTTACCCGTTTTAAACTCTTACCTTACCATTTTATTGTTAATAGGTAGGTACAGAATTTTAAAATAGGTGCAAAACATACCTACGATACGAATGTGCTTATTTATCATTATCAGCTAACAATGACTTAGGCACCTAGGTAGTTTAAATTAGAAAATGGAAACTAGGTACCTACGTAAGTAAAAATAGGAGTACACACAACAATTACGTATAATAACGAATGGTAGGTACCTAGGTATTTACTGTAAAATCATCACTTACCTTGGCTCATCTTTAGGCAAATTAAAAAAACTTACTTTTGCAGCCATACACACCACAATAATTCGGCATTGCTAAATTTTTCACAAAAAATTAAAATTCGACCCGCACGACGAACGTTTCCGCGGCGAAGCGCACTCCCGACTGAATTGTTCTCTAAGCGACAGCCAGACGGATTGACCTTGAGCGCGTCTGGAGCGGGAGTGTCATCTCTATGTGATTTCTACTCTATGGTAGATTATCCGATTGCCCTTTTTCGAATCCTTCATCCACTTTATGAATCGAATAATATTTACTATTAAAATACTATTAACCTACACGGATGCAAACACAAACAAAATACTGTACAAGCTATTACACCTACTATAACCGCTGCTGGTGACTTGAGACGTTGAGACCAACTAAGCGGATCGCGGGGCGCGTTGTGATATGACGTCACAAGCGGTCACGTGGCTGTTTGCGGGACTCGATATTTTTTGAAACTTTGAATGCCTATAAAATCAAAACTACTAGGTATTTTTGACTACAACAAAAACTAGTTTATTTGTATACATACAGGCTTTACCGAGACAAAATTTCAAGCGATTTGGAATACCTAGTAACATTCTTCATTGGATCTCCCATATAAAATTACCGATCAACTCACTTATGAAAGTTGTTCCTTATCACCAGCCCGTCTTGGGTCACTAGTTAAATTTCACCCTAAATATGGTGTAAAAAAATTACTGCAAATACTTTAAGGGGTGAGCCGGCCATTTTGTAAAATCACATTGCGATAATGTTTCCCCAGTTTAATTCGATCATGGCAGGCTAAACCACCTGCTTATTATTATAACATCCGGCTTAGAATACCATTACCCCATTTCTTTCCCGTGGGTGTCGTAAGAGGCGACAAAGGAACTAGAGGGTTTCATGTCTATTACAATTTTATTTTAAGTGACAGGCTGACAACCTGTCAGTTTAGTGGTACACGATTTTTCTGAGACAGCCCTCAAATTTATCGGAAGTGGAAATAGCGACCGTATTTTTACGGCCGCTCTGCTTACCCCGCAAGGGATAAAGGCGTGATATTTGTATGTGTATGTACGTCAGTACTTTTATGTTGCGCACTTATAATCATAATAATCTAATAATAATAATAATATTCGTATTGTCCTAGTCGTATGTGTCGTAAAAGCGAATTACTTGGCTGTTATTTTGGCTAGGCGCGGTTGTGCAATGTAGCCTCTTAAATAAGACTTCCTTGGTACACATATATTCAATGACGTTTCATTAAATTCCCCCTTATTAAAAGCAAATATATTATTATTATAGCTATTAACGGGCCTACTTCCATGAAGTGAGGTGAAAACGAGCTACGACAATGCATTTTATACATAATCTAAGGCACATCACTGTCAACAAAATATTGTTTTTTAATCTTAATGATATGAGGAATAAGCCAGGGCAGCGCAAAATCTCATTTTATATTTAACTAGCTTTTACCCGCGACTTCGTCCGCGTTAGATAGTTTTTTTAGGCACAGGTTCTAAAGTAGATATGTATATTCATAGTAAATATGACAGTGATATTAGAACAGTTCTTATCTCTACTGTTTAAGGATGACTTGCTTGCTTCTGTTGTTAAAGGGACAATTCAAAATTTGCTATCCGGTGTACTACCCTGAGAGATTAATATTTATAACCTTTGAATACAAAAGTCAGTATATAAAAAAAAAACCTCGGTAAAAAGTTGCCAATATCCTTTTTCAACTTATTCCCATCATACTGAACAACTTTTGTTTTGGAACCATTGATGTATCTCTATCTCTAATAGTTTAGGTGGGCTCCTGATGGTACACCTAGTAGTCTACATAAGGTACTCCAGATCCTCAATGTCCTTGTGAAAAGAAGCAGCGCATCATACTGAACAACTTTTGTTTTAGAACCATGCCTGTATCTCTAATAGTTTAGCTGGGCTCCTGATTGTATACCTGGTGGTCTACATAATGTACTCCAGATCCTCTATGTCTTTGTGAAAAGGAGCAGTCCATCATACTGAACCACTTTTGTTTCGGAACCATTTCTGTATCTCTTATAGTTTAGGTGGGCTCCTGATGGTACACCTCGTGGTCTACATAAGGTACTCCAGATCCTCAATGTCCTTGTGAAAAGAAGCAGCCTATCATACTGAACAACTTTTGTTTTAAAACCATGCCTGTATCTCTAATAGTTTAGCTGGGCTCCTGATGGTACACCTGGTGGTCTACATAATGTACTCCAGATCCCCAATGTCCTTGTGTAAAGAAGCGGCCTTTCATACAGAACAACTTTTGTTTTAGAACCATGCCTGTATCTCTAATAGTTTAGCTGGGCTCCTGGTGGTACACCTGGTGGTCTACATAATGTACTCCAGATCCTCAATGTCCTTGTGAAAAGAAGCGGCCCATCATAATGAACAACTTTTGTTTTAGAACCATGCCTGTATCTCTAATAGTTTAGCTGGGCTCCTGATGGTATACCTGGTGGTCTACATAAGGTACTCCAGATCCTCAATGTCCTTGTGAAAAGAAGCGGCCCATCATACTGAACAACTTTTGTTTTAGAACCATGCCTGTATCTCTCATAGTTTAGCTGGGCTCCTGGTGGTACACCTGGTGGTCTACATCTGTACTCCAGACCCTCGAATGGTGATAAAAAGTAGCCTATGTCCGTTCTCGGTATGCTAGCAATCTCTGTGCCAAGTTTCATGAAGATCGGTTCAGCGGTTTGGCCGTGAAAGCGTAGCAGACAGACAGACAGACAGACAGACAGACAGAGTTACTTTCGCATTTATAATATTAGTGTGGATTACGGAGAAATTAAAATTTGAAGTTACCTCTATTTTTCAGTGATGAAGCGTGGCGTAAGAGATTTCTTCCGCCAGTGCTAATCGAACTGTATTGATCTTAGTATGATTATTAATGGCAATTTCACGTTGAACCCGCCCGGGCGGCTATTTTTTGACAAAACAACTTAGTTATTAAGAAATTTAGCAAAACACTTACTGTTTCCGGCTGCTTTCCTTGGGAGTAAAAGGTTTTTGTTTTGATGTGTTTCCTCTGCTGTCAAAACTGACGTGGAATTGATCATAGATAAACGGAATATGATGCAGACGCGACACACTGTACATTTGTTCGATATTTTGACCGTGAAAAATTATTGTAGCTAGAATTTTGCCGTAAAATATATCAACTATCTACAACAACGGCATTCTATCCACTATGGATAATTTTGCCAATGTCAATACTACGTTGATTGGTACATCGAACGAAACGCAAAATATGAACCGATTAGACGTAGGTATTAAAAATATTTTTACGATCAAATAATAGGATGACGTGGTTGTTAGTGCAGATTAGTATGAAGTAGTAAGGTTCGATTTATATGCAACACTAGACGGCGACACGGCGGCACAAAAGCAGTTTTTTAACCGCGGCGGAAATTTTTAAATGTATATATGGAGCGCTGCGCACACGGTCACCACCAACCACAGTTTTAGGACAAATTATAAGAAAGCAAGTATTAGTACATTGTTGTCGAGGTATGGAAAATAAGACTTTGTTGGACGAGTATAGTTTGAAGTCCGAGCCGCAGGCGAGGACTTCAATTATACAAGTCAAGCAAAGTAATTTTCACCGAGGCTTACATAGTGCTTTTCTCAAAAAAAGGCTAGGAAATGAAAGATTGTACTTCTTATAAAAGTTAGCTAGCGACCACAACACAACGAAACAAATAAAAATTTTCAATTTTCCCACCAATTGTAATTTTTTAAAATAAATTCGCCTGTAAGGCACAGTATTACGTAATATTCTGCCATACTAAATGTTTAGTTCATTCTTTTCTTTTTTAATTCTGGACAGGCAGGGTCTTCACATCATACAACTTCGTCTTTAGTTACCTGTTTCATACAAAATTACGTTCCGTTTCTATAAGAGTCATCGAGATAATTTTGAAATCAAATTATGTGGGTTTAGCGTATAACGAATTTATCTTAATGGACACCAGCAAAGGATTTCCATACAACTTTGCTGGCGTGATCTGAGACGTGACAAACAATGTGAAACTTCGCGGTTTCTTTTTTTGAAAGAAATGAACACATTTCCTAGCATGTTTGAGAAAAATAATTATGTACATGTACTTACGTACATACATACATACAATACACATATCACGCCCATATCTCTTGAAACTTGCGTACCTAGTATACAATAGTATTATTTATGTAGTAAAAGATTTACAATACCAGGATGGACAAAAACGAAACAAAAATATGTTCACGCAAAGTGCGTAACATGATACTGACCACTTGCATTTTTAAACCTGAACTAATAAGTTGGCTTTATTTAGTTTAATGACTTTGCTTCTTCTGTAATAACGTAAAACTAAAAAGTTGTAAATATGATTTGAGATGTTATGAAGATAAGTGTTTTGTGAACTGATTAAGCCCTTATTTTTAGACCCATTCTTTTCATGTACTGAAAGTGGAAGAATAACAAACAAACATACAGTACAGTTTATACAGTTCATAATTAATATGGATACTATGCGTTCAGCTAAGTCTTGGCGAATGGTTCAGCTTATTCCAAAATATGGTCCTTATGATATAATGTAGGTTAATATTCCTTCCAAGTTATAATATCAACTTTGTGAGTAGTCCACCGAGAATCGAACCCGGAACCTTAGCGCCGCAGGCAGTCGCACTACCATTAGTCGTCAAGTATTGTATCAGTACCAGTTAGACTAACATTATATGAAATGGTGACACCTCTATAATATACTCTTTGACATGACTTCCGAATTTCATTTGAATTTCGTTCCTTCCGTCGAAGTAGGACTCTTAAGCTATTCACTGAAGAACGTTGACATAGTATTTTTTTCTATTTTCTATTTTTGACGATCACATTATCCTCTGACATTTTTATTTAGTTTAAGCACTTTAATTATGAATTTGATAATGTGAAATAAATGAATCTAATCTAATCTAATCTACTAGCTTTTTCCCCGCGGCTTCGCACGCGTAAATTTATATTAAATGCAAAATTCGTTTAAAGTACTTCATAAGATAAGGATTAATGCTGTAAGTATTGCTTAAATTCAGTTCGTAAATAAGTCATGATTTTTCGTAAAAAGTAAAGGATAAAAACTGGTTATTGTGGGTTATCCATAAGAGATAAACATTTACCATCCTGGACTTTTGCACATTGGCATTTGCAAAGTAAACTAAAAAAAAGATGCGTTAATTTACGACTTGACATTAGAAATTTTAATACTATCAGTAGTTCTCTAATATATTTAGCATGGTATTATACACATATACAGTTAAACACTCTTGAATAACTAAATCTTGAAAATAATCTTATCCAGACCCGTTAGGTGGTTTTGAAGATTTAAGCATACATACAAACAGGCATAGGGACAGACGCGAGAAGGTACTTTATTTGTAATAAGTAGTGATAGAGTTATAAACAGAAAAATTTAAACAGGATGAAAGGGACCGTGTACCGAAAACTTATAAGGGACAATTAGTATGGAAGATCGTTATTTATTTTTCGTTTACATAACATATCCTCCATAGGAAAAGTTGTTCACTTTCATGGTCTGGTCACGCCTGCAATGTATTCGGTACACCGTCCCTTACACCCCGTATATTTATCTACGCTCGTATCTAATGTTCGGTGCAAAAGTTTGGAAAAGTGTACGTAGTTGATTTTTTGAATTTTTTGTACAGTGTAGATCACGGTGTAGATAAAATAGTGTATGCATCTGCATATAATGACACTATATGATAATAGTAGTAGTTTACTATTATGCAACTGTCGTATAATGGGGGTCATTAGAATGCGAGCCGAGGCGCAGCCGAGTGTGATAATAGATTGACACGAGCATTCTAATGCCTAATTATAGCAGTTGCATACACTACTTTATCTACCCCTAAAAAAATAAACGGAGTTATGCTGTTCTAAGCCGACATCACACGGCACCCGGGTTTATTATTGAGTAAAAAAAATGCTAACGATAACGGCGCTCTTGCACTATAATTTAGGCCATCCTTACAAGTCAGATTTGACAGCTATCTGAGCCATACCAGAAGAGTTCTCATCGAAGGAAAATTAACTTTGCACCATAGCATGTTGAAAAATCTGACAGTTGTCAAATCGGGCTTTTTGAACAGGCTCAACTGTAGATTTTCGGTGCAATAAAAGCCGAGCTGCAATATAGCCCCCGCTGAGCACAGCACGGTTTATTATTGTTTTGAATGCACTCGTGTTAGCTTTCTCCGTAAACAGAGAAATGCTTTTTGATTGCGGCAAGTTGTGTCGCAGTACTAGCGCCACTTTACGGAAAAAAACATATCCCTCCATGCAAGCAATACCTCAGAATGTCTCTTGCACAAGTTTTTGGAAGTACTCTTAAAGTGTTATAACAAATAAGTTAGACGCGCGTGTAGACAGTGTTTAAATTATTTTTCCATAGGATTTGACGTTGTCAAATAGCTTAAACCATGTCTAACTTTATAACACGGCTAATGTTCAATTTAGACCTTATAAATACGGTGACTAATTACCAATTATTTACATACATAAATCAAGCCTATATCCCTTACGGAGTAGGCAGAGCGTTAACGAACGTAAAACGGATAATATCACCACGACTGACAAAAGTTTGAGGGTCAATCAGATAACTGTGCATCACTGTAGTGACAGGTTGTCAGCCCTTTGCCTAATATTGCAATACACATCTCACCCTCGTGTCCCTTAGCCTTACGACACACATGGGTAAGAGATGGGGTGATGCCATTCTAAGCCGGCATCGAACACCAATTAGTTAGTTAGTACTAACAAGCTTATTTAATTAAAAAATTTAAGAACACGACTGCTTTCTGAGATAGCCTATGATACTCGGGATAATGTAAGGATTTTTCCTATACAATTCCCATTCGAATCTGTTCAGTGGCTAACGAGTTGCAGCACTTTAAATAATCGCACATATTTACATACAAACATAAACTCTACACTCCTTTTTTGGTTGGGCAGTCGTATAAAAATGCTTAGTTCACTTTTTGGCCACGCCTATTCTCCGTCTGCACATACTCTACATAGTTGAAATGTATTTATAGCTCAAATGTCAAAATTTCAACTTAGCACTACGCCATCTGTCCCTAATTGAGGGCATTATCAAATATGGCCCGTTCTCGCCAACACTTATTACCGCGTTTCCCAGCTGAAATCTTAGGTTTGTCCAAGAAATGCATTTTATGATGTCTAGTTAAAGTTCTGATTTTTGTGAAATCAGGCCTTAGGTACAAGTTTTTTTTCAGCAATATATGGCAGTGGCCAGGATTTCAGAGAGCATACAATGCACGACAAATATTTTGAAATAAAAAAAATGTACAACACGCAATTGGCGCACTTTTCACTACAATCCACATATTATGTATTTCAGAATCATGTAGTAATTTTAGAAAACTTGCAAAATTACTATCGCGGGCAGGATAGAAAAGAAATGGAACCTGCGTCTTTCGCTATCACTAGTAGCGACGTCTCTTCTAAAGGCTAAAGCGGCTCATCCATTGCTCGCGAATTTTGCAAGTGTATCTTAATGCTAATAACGCGTGACACGGGCAGTATTTTAAAACTTTGGTATTCAATGTAGTAATTTTGTTTCAGTTTTTGGTGCCTGGGCATAAACTGTTTCAAAATGGCGCCGTCCTGTCGTGTTTGGTTTCTGTGTCTCGTGGCGATTGTCTACTTAGACTGCTGCACGTCTGCTACAGTAAGTACTTACATGTTCCTCATTCTTCCTTAATCTTCTTTAAGGTCAATTTAAATTCAGTGAAAATATTTTGAGGGTGCGTTCTACTCATATAATAGATATTTGTGTTATTTATTCGAAAAATAAAACATCAAAAAAAATAGATGCAAAGTGAAACATTTTTCTATCATTGTTGTATGGGAATTGGGAGGTCCATTTCTTTTCCATATTTCGAAAAATATATTAAGAAAAGTGGTATAGTTTCGCAAGTAGAACACCCTGAAAATATTTGATCTCATAAGTATCATAAACCTCTCCTACATAAAAAAATACACTTTACACTATTAGAAAGTGTGATACGAGTGGTTAGACCATTAGATGCGGACTTTCGTGCACGATTTCAGAAACCGCCGATTCAGTAGTTCAGCCCAGAACTATGAATCTACAATCTGTCCCAGGTCACAGAATAACCAATAGTGTGTAGTATATATATATTATACATACAGAACGGACACTCACCTCCCCGCACCCCAGCCCCCGACCCGCCCTCACCCGAGAAATGTCAAAATACCAGTGGAGAATTAAGTAGTAACTAGCGCTAGGCATGTTACATCCTCTTTGGTAGTTACTGTATGTATTCATCAGGTTAGGTATAAAAATCAACCTGCATGCTAACCCTGCACTCACACGTCTGTGATCACTCACACATGCACATGTAGAAATGACAGTTGTCTATAAAGAGTCCGCTGTATGGAGTGTCCGAGGTGTTTATTTAGTATTTAGCGGTAAACGTCCATTGCTGTGTATTTTTAGCGCATCCGTAACGCGTGCGTCTGTCAGACGAAATCAAAACCCAAATTCCGATCTTATTGCCATACAAATAAAGCATCGCTACATTTACGTGGTTTGCGTCGTTTGACAGATGCATCCGTCAACGCACCGTCGCCATGTTTGTATAGGAATAACATCGGAATTCGCAATTTACTTGCGTCTGACAAACGCATGCGTTACGGATGAGCTAAAAACACGTGAAGTAAGATAAACTTATTTGATTTCTCATTTATATTAATGGAAATTTGCAGTGTGATGCCGGCTTAGAATAGCAGCACCCCATTTCTTTCGCATGGGAATCTTACGACTGAGGGACACGAGGGTATGTATTGCAATTTTAGGCGATGGGCTGACAACCTGTCACTATGGCGATACACAGTTTTCCGAATGACCTTCAAATATTTGTCAGACGTGGCGTAAATGTCAGTTTTTTGGGGCTGTTTACAATCTGCCTACCCCGCAAGTGATATGTGTATGAAATGAAGTATGTTGATGCTAATTCTGTGAGCCTTCCGCAGATACCAAGGAACTTCGACCCTCGTCTGGGCGAGGAGATGGTGCCGGCTCCGAGGAAGAAGCCATTCTGCAATGCCTTCACAGGTAACAGCTCTCATTGGTGCCGGCTTAGAATAGCATCACCCCACAGATCACCAAACCGGCATGCGCTGTCACCCCTACGCGCGTGTTCTTTGGTCTGTGAATACCCCAATTTTACTCGCGGGTGTCGTAAAAAGGCATAATCATTCAGGGAATGGGCAGCACCGTTCCCTGTGAATGCAACATCTTGTACTGCGCCTACCAGGCGTGGTTAGGTTAGGTTATTTCAATACCTCCCTAATAAGTTTCTCAAGGGTTGACTGGAAGGGATCCCTTAATGGGATAAGGATAAGTCCGCCTTTGTGTCATTTCATTTCTTGTTTTTGATTTAATATTTGTTTTCTGTATTAGTTTTAAGAGATTGTACATACATACATAAGGGAAGACCCATGTCCACAGGGCTAAGATGGCAGCACGACTCTACAAAAGTTCTATACGATTTGACATTACGGCGCGACTTCTAGTCTTCGATTGAGTCTTCGCGTTACAAACTGGACATTTTGCCGTAGACGATTATCACTATCAAGACCATGAAGATTTTCATCGGAGGTTTTCACCCACTCAAAAACTGTAGTGTTTTCAAATTTGCTTATTGTGTAATAAGTTTGAAGAAATCACTTAAATGGAAGTAACGTTACACTGTGATTTTGACTTATTTATTCCTTTTCTTTGTAATTTTACTATTATAGTCATCATCATCTACAAAAAACTGTGATTTATTATCACGTAATATTTACGTACCGAATTCGACCTCATTGTTCCTAATCCTAAAAGCCATATAATCTATTTAAATAAAATACCATTTGACACTTGCCAAAAAGTTATTCATAGGGTTGCCTAGCTGAACAAAAATTTACTATCGATAACCTGAATATATAGGTACACATATCGCGGCTTTATTCCTTGCGGGGTAGGCAGAGCGTTATCGGCCGTAAAATACGATCGCTATCGCCACGTCTCACAAATATGTAAGGTCCGTTTTAGATGAGATTTGAGATAATACTTTTATTTATTTAATCAATTATTAGTTATTTTTGTATTACATTTCTTTCACGCGGTGCATGCCGTGTGGTTTTAGAATTTGAATGACAATGCTGCGTCTGAGTGACCTCTTTCGTGGCGCGAACTAATGGGTATTGCAAAAGTAAATCGCCAGTGGAAACAAGTCCATCCAATCGTCATCAATAGCTACAACCATAAAACCATGAACCTTTTCTTATTGAGGCGTACTACGAGTATAATACCACGCTTTGTAGGCGACCCAAATGTAAGGCGTTGCATTCAATAAGAATTTGAGAACTGTACTGTTCGTTATTACTGCTGATACTTGCCTTCATTGATTTAAGGACACCTAGAGCTAGAAATGGGTGATCAAATTCCGCCTGGCACTACTTGTTGTTTTTTCCTGCATTTAAATTGTTGAAATTCACTGCTAACTAAAAATAATAATGGCTTCAATTCGGGATATATTAGAAATAAACTATTCTTCCTTACTTACTTTCTATGAAATGAAATATTGAAGAACACCCATTTTTGACTAGGGGTTAGATTAAAACCAGCAGTGTGCTGTGCCTACACCCATTTCAGCTCATATTGTATATTTGTACTGAATTTATTTATTGTTGTGCCTAAGATGTGATGCGAAATAAATATATTTGTATTTGTATATAAATTCTCTTAACTTAAATTAGTGCTGTCACTTTCTGTAAAATTAGTTTAGAGAAGGATAGGAGATATCTATGACTTAGATATCTCCTATGCTTTTCTAAACCTATTTGTCTGAAAGTGACAGCATTAATTTAAGGTAAGTTAAGAGAATTTATATCCCGAATTGAGGGCGACATTATACTACTCTGAAATAGGTACTACTTTGAAACTCTGATAATCGATATCGATAGACTATTGAAAGTTTTCTATCATCGGTAGCACTACTAAAAATGACGTTACTTACGTTGTCAAATGCTTGGATTGAAGGAAAAAGTTATACAATGGACAAAATGATCATACTATCTAAACTTTGAACAAAAAATTTAATGTATGAAACGCAGGAGAACTTTCATGGCGGCTATTATATCTGTTTCACTTATTTTTGTTTTCTTTCTCTTTTGTTGGCAATAATGTCAACATCATTTGATCTGTGGACTCAGTTCAATCATCAAACAAAGAAATTGTTTTTAAGTTAATACTGTTTATTTTGCTTTGCTTCTTATCAAATAATTTTAAATAAGTAACAAAACCATAGTATTTGGCAAAAGCAAAGGAATAATGAAGTATAGGAAGTGTGAAATTTGTGAATTTGAAACCGAAAGAAAGGATGGACAGAAATGGTATTTCATGGCTCAGTTTCCTCTGGATAAAGAAAGGTAAGTAAAGATAATTATAATGATAATGCCTAGAATATGACTCATAAACATCGTTATTATAGCAATAAACATTAATTTGAGTTAATATGTTTATTTTGCTTAAGAAGTTACTGTTATGTAGTACGACCAAAAATAATATATAATCGATATCGATACCATGCGTTGTCACTTGGCACAAATTTATTTTTAATGGAGAATGTTTCTAACATTTCCTTAAAATGTTTTTTGAGGCGGGGGGATATTGGAGTAAACGCTTCTTGGCCCTATGAAACGTCGAAATTTACTATTGGCAAAGCCTCTTCCATCTGCGCTACCGCGGCTCGTCCCCTGCCCGCGTAGGATAAGATACACTTGCAAACTTCACGGGCAGGGGACGATCCGCGGTAGCCCACATGGATGAGGCCTCGCCACTAGTAAAGGAAAAAGTCGCAGGTTCAAATCATAGCCACGGTTGAAAAAAAATGCGGGTTTTCCAAAATTTTATACATAACACGGGAAGTGTTTTAACAATTTTTAATCAATTAAATGTATTTATTTTTTGATAAGATATAATTATATGTTTCAGGTGAAGAAAAAATGTACCGCTATATAGCCCTGAACGAATGGTACAACAAAAAATTTTCGATCTACCCTACAATGAAATTATGTGCAATGATTGAAAATATGGTCAAAGTTTTTGATGAAGAAATAGGACCAACACTAAAAATTGTAGACGATTAAATGCATGGACATGCTTGTATGAACTCCGCCAAACCAGTCGCTCTCTTTTCCTGTGGGAATGGGGTGTGAGATTTTTCTGAAGTAAAAGTATCCTCTAAGTGTTGACCAGTTATACAAAATTTGGTAAAAATTCGTCAAGTAGTTTTTGATAGAAACGTGGACAAACAGACCGATAGAAACAGTAATTTTTTTACTGTTGTTTTAATACCTATAACTCGAACGGAATTTTAAGTATTCAAATGTACAGACTTGGTTGAGTTACTGTTTTATTATATTTATTTAGAGTTTTACAAAATTAATAATTATTGAAATCCTTTAGCTTGTTTTACTTAGAACAAAGTCCATTAGTTATGTTTCGGCAACTTATTGTTATTGAAATATTGAGTTAAATTTGTTTCGATAATATTCAAATACGGGGAGGTTCCGAACGACCGTCTTTCCCGAAAACGCTAAGCTCCACCGGCTAAACTGAACAACTATACCCAAGAAGCATAGGTCAAAAATATTTAAAAAAAATTACCTTCCATCGAGTATTATTCGGTCAGCTTAATTTTTGTATGGGAGGTACTACTTTTTAATGTTGTCTATCACTTTTGATCCTCGGTGAAAGTTGCTCAGTTTGACAGGCTTATTGTCTTCGGGAAAGTCGGTTGTTGTCGGAACTTACCTGCTGCTAAATTGCTGAAACATAATTATTATTAGAATAAAAATATTATTTTGAGCTGCCGCGCCGTTTTGGCAGCTACGTTGTCGATATGGATAAATTGCAGGCTGTCGCGTAGCTACACCACTACGTGTGTTCTTTATATTGGCTATACTAGACTTGACTTGTTTTGTCATGTTGGCAATGATTTGGGAACTGCGTTTTGACGTTTTGCGTCGTTCATTTTTTTTCTTCGGAGTCCCAACTCTTAAAACGCTAGTTCTATAGTTCTATTATATTCTCTTTGAAAATGATTGTAAACAATAAAAACAACAACAAATAATTTTTTTTTTATTATTTTTGCAATATATGGTTATATAATGGTCATATACCATTGATTTACAAAATAATATATCTCAAAGTGATCTCAAATCACGTAAATGCTCAATAATATGTAAGTAACTAATAGCACTATTAGGAACTTTGATCTAATTATCAAGTATGGATTTTTTGTGTGATTTCCTCATCTCTCAATTATACCTATCCACCTACTTTACCTATTGATTACATACTTTGTTCACGACTCTTGTATTTTGTGATATTTACAGAGAAAGAAGCTTTACAGGACATAAAAACCTTACTGTTTCATGAATTAATCATTCCATCATATCATCCTCAGCGTTCACTGCTGGCTTGGATATCTAGTTCTTGTATTGAACGCCACTAAGCATGATCCGCGATGGCCTTTCTACGCGCTTACCTAGCCTGAGCCTATAAATACGTTTTTGGATTCGCGGTTTCGACTCAAGAATATTTCAATCAGCAGTGGTTGTCGGATCTGCTTTGCTAATGAGCTGACTAAGGAAGGTAGGTACTGCTTATCTGCTGTGCTGCGTTTCATACTTCCTATTATATTTACTGGCGATTTTTTTGTGCAGTGATGCAATGCCATCAAAACAATGAAACATATTTCTCCTACAGCTACGGTTATTTATTTATTAGCCATGGTTTTATAAGAGTTTATAGTGGGAGTATGGAGAGTCAGACTCTTGTGCATAAATATACAATAACAGTTCGTAAATAACAACATTATTTTTGTCTTTTCAGAATACCCTGCCACCATTTCATTTTGTTGTAATCCGCAATAAAGTAATTGAATATTTATCACATGAGGATAAGAATACCTAATGATTCATCAGCTTCAGCAAGCCTCTGCTAAAATTCGGCCTCTTTCTCGTGTCATAAATAATAATTTAAGCTCTACAATTGTTTTATTTATTTATGTACCATTTCAGTTAAAATAGAACATTTATGGCTAACGGACAAAATAAATGGAAAAATAAGTTAATAGCTTATTCCTGACTGAATACCCTGATGATTTTTGGATTCATTGCCTGTTCAGACAGGGATGTATTGTCTTAAATTAGCGCACAACTGGCGTATATGAGCATAATTACAGGTGCGCGGGGGAAATGGTTCCGTGACTTGCATTGCAGCGTCTTAGACCGTAACTATTACTTTTATTAAAGACGCTTCCAAAGGCTAGATGCTGCCTTCCGCTGGTCGAGTCGAAGTTCAGATACTGAAGCTTATTACAGAATCAGTTTAGTATTTGTACTTTACTCTGGACCACCGGTTTTTAATAAAATACCTTTTTATAGAGGTAAGAATTCCGCCTACCCCGTACGGGATATAGGCGTGATTTATGTATGTATGTAAGAATTCTAAAGTAAAGGGGTAAGCACCTAGCCTATGGAGGCGTGTTTAAGAAAAAAAACTATTTACGAAGTGTATTAACTACAAATCCTATCAATATAGGGATAAAACACACATCGCCCTCTAGCCCCAAAGTCAACTACGTAATATGTTTAGGAACTAACATTCACCTTCAAATTTTTATACTGATTTTTAAAAACAATCTGTGCCATCTATTTCCTGTTAAATAAACGGGTATAAATAATAAATTTTATACAAAGCAAGTAACGTTTCATGTGTTGGGGTGTGAAATAATATTTAAAATTCTTTTTCACCTACTCATTATGTTAATCTTTATCTCATCTACTTACTTTATTTATTCCCATTTCTTTTTGCCGTTTATGCGCAAATACTGTGTTTTCCTAAAATTTAAGTGGTTACCTACGTGCATTATAACAACTTAGAATAAGTAAGTATGAAGCTAATATCTATAGTTAGATAGGTACTACATACAAAGTAAGAGCAAAAAGAATACTAAAGCGTAGATAATACCTATAGATTACCTGCTTGGTAGTTGTAAATTTTTTATACAGAAACTATAAGTTTAACGTGCCCTCCGAAACACAAAAGTCCGGCGATATGATCACGTGATTTAAGCCAAAGCAGACTAGAAATTTAAAAAATATATCTTACCAAATTGGAAACAATCTCATAGTATAATAACTTTGCGTGTCCCGTCCGTGAGGTGAAAATGATACTAAAATAACCCGAGCTGAGCTTGATTGTACTATCAGCAGTTTTTTGTAGACATTTTGTGTAAAAAAAAGTTTTTAATGAACAAAATCACCTCATTCGCTATACTAAAATAAATATTTAGACATAAATATTTCGTATTTCTTGAATGCGAACTTGAAGAAACTGTTACGAGATTTCTAATATCTATTATTTGCCGTGTGATGCCGACTTAGAATAGTATCACCCCATATCTTTCCCATGGGAGTCGTAAGAGGCGACTAAGGGACTCGCGGTATAGTGCAATTGGTGCATCGGTGTGTATTGCAATTTTGGGCGATGGGCTGAGAACCTGTCACTATGGCGATACACAATTTTCCAAATGACCCTCAAATATTTGTCAGTCGTGGCGTAAATTTCCGTTTTTTGCGGCCGTTTACGCTCTGCCTACCCCGCAAGGGATTATAGGCGTGATATGTGTATGCCATATTATAAGATACACGATTATGTTTCATATGCTTAATTGACACCCTTCTACTTCATAATTGAAATTGTAAGTAATGATTTCGTCTTAGAAATTAAAAAATGGCAGCTTTTATTCTGAATTTGGGTTTAATAAGTAAGTTTTGCTTCTATCTACAGCCTCCGAGATCGCGTACAAAGTTATTCTGTCTTTGTTTTTCAAAGATATTTTACTCCGTTAGCCTTCTAATATTTAATTAAGAAAGCCAAAAAGAAATTCTGGGTTTATCCGGAAATTATTTCACTTTGTACAATGACATGCTAAAATTATTAAGTTATATCAATACAATATATTTCTTAGGTCCTACATATTTGTCAAATACATATATATTAGACAGTCAAATATAATATTATCTTAGAACTAAAATATGGGTGTAATGTGTTTGTGTGTAAAATAAATTATCTCTTTTCGCAAGAAGTTTTTTAATGAGGTCAATTCGGGATTTAAATTTTCCTTACTTGCCTTAAATTAGTGCTGTCACTTTCCGTCAAATAGGTTTAGAAGAGGCTAGAAGATATCTAAGTCCTGTCATTTTTAAAAACGTCAAGGGTTTTAACGCCTTTCCTAGTCAATTTAGTCGCCATTGTTTTGATTGTCGCCTTATTTTGACAAATAACACGTATTTTGCATGAAATTATAAGACATGACACGACTAAAATATCTCCTATCCTTTTCTAAACCTATTTAACGGAAAATGACAGCACTAATTTAAGGCAAGTAAGGAGAATGTACATCCCGAATTGTGGCCATCACCTACCCATGATTCAATTAAATACTTATTATAAATACATTTTATATATCATACATTCATACATAATAGTAATGTTCCTAATTTGGGTAAAGAAGCGTGGTAAGACCTTTTTCCAACACTGAGACAACATAACGACAAAAAACCGGCCAAGTGCGAGTTGGGTTCCGACCACCGTGGGTTCGAAACATGCACATTTAGTCATTTTATATGATACCCCACTTAAACTACTAGCCTCATTGTTATTTAAATAAATAAAACATTATTTAAACAGTTCAAAATTTAGTATTTTTTTCTTTAACTGGTACTTCGAAACGAAGGTTCTTGCCAAATTTCATAGTTCTAGGTCTAAGGGAAGTACCCTATGAATTTTGATAACAAAAACACGAGCTTTTTACAGCATAAAGAATCGTATCCTTTTTAAAATAAATACATGCGTGCATATTTTTGATATCAAGCAACATTTTTGGTTAAAATAATAAAGACACGCATATCTTTAATGTAAAATAATACAATAATTATATCAAATATATTGCAACCAATAAAATGAGTTAAGTTTTTATTACTTAAAATTTTCATAATCTTAAGGAACTTTTTTATTGTTATGATAAATAATCATTCAGATATATTTTTTCCGAAAACGAGGTAATTAAAGTTCCCAACAGAAAAAAAGTTAAAAGTAGAAAGTAAATTTAAAAAAGGATGGTAAACTGCTGAACCCAGTGTATGTTATGTCCTTTTTTCAAGAGTGTATTTATTTACTAGTACCTTGTTTAAAAAAATAGTAAGTTATTAAAACCATCATCATCATTCAAAACAGTATGCTGTTAAATCAAAATTACCGTAAAATAAGATAACCAAACTAATTGAGATATTTTTTATCTATAAAAGTTCGTACACTATGAATATAGAAAGACACACAGGATAAATGGTTTTGCAAGAAAACACTGCAATCCAACGGGATATATCATGAAGTATAATGAGATACTTTAGCCACACTAAAATGTTGACATTCCTCGCATAGATCA
Source organism: Tuta absoluta (assembly GCA_027580185.1). Lineage (NCBI taxonomy): Eukaryota > Metazoa > Arthropoda > Insecta > Lepidoptera > Gelechiidae > Tuta > Tuta absoluta. The sequence goes on along the minus strand of JAQAHW010000107.1, from coordinate 73,701 downwards.
CTTGAACAATCTTGTCAAGAAATTTGCCCATTGTCGTTTGGCCAGCACAAAGGGCATGGTCTTGCCCCAACTGGCGCTGTTACCCTCCATTAGCAAGAAATTGGACAGAGGTCAGTATCTACAAATAAAAACTCAGTCTCACTCATTATTCAAGTAAGTAAAGTAATTATTGTAAAGAAGCCCAGCGTTTTCCCGTGAGAATAATACTTTTTCACAGAGTTTATTATAAATAATGATATTAACCTATCTCTTAAATGACTCGATATATAAAAAGGCATTAAAATCGGTTGTGAAGTTTGAAAGATCGAAGAATATTTACATAGTGACAAAGAGACAGCGGGAAGCGACGTATGTGTCGAATTGCACTGTTAGTGATGATTTAAAGGTAATGATATTGGCAGTAGGCCTAAGTACTTATGAGTTATTACTCACTATAATATGCGTTGGCATACCTTCCCCATTATGCGGGTCAAGATCAACGCGTAAGGTGTCTACGAGATAGCGACCCATATACTTATTTATGCGGAAAAGAGATTAAAATTCGCTATTCGGGATAGAAAATGGGTCGCATATATCTCTAATTCTGCCTCTTTGCACCTTACGCGCCTTCCTCTCCTCATAAGTAGTAAGGAAAAAGTTGTATAAAATATAACTTTATAAATTTTTAAGATTTAGATTCATATTCTTTATTCAGCTTTAACAACATCATCAACAGAGTAAAAATAAATTATTCAAACATTTACAATAATTTGATAAATAGCACTCGCAATAAATTCTTTGAATATAGGCAATTTTTAATATTAATATCAATATCAATAAACATAATTTCATTTCATTGAAATCAATAGTACTTACGTCACGATAACCTCGACTTTTATCATTTTATTTTTTGTGATAACTAGAAGACTCGCTTCAGTCTATCGAGTCGCCCAAGCTTAGATAGGAGACTCGAAATGTCAGATTCACTCTATTTGTAACTTCAATTGAAAGTCAGTTGATAATATTCTCTATGGTTTGTATGAGATTTTAGTCCTTTGTGTAACTTTTTGACAACTCGAAGCGACTCGAAGACTATTTTACCATCTTAGCCCTAGTAGTGGACTGTAGTCGCTGTTAATGTTACATTAATGTAACTAGATAAGATTTTAGAAAACTTTCAAAATATTCTACTGCGAGTAGGATTTGAACCCGCGACTTTCGCCATTACTAGTGGCGACGCCTCTGGACTACCGCGGCTAGTCCCTTGCCCGCAAATTTTGGAAAAATTAGATTTTTTAAGATTACATAACAAACTTCTTTAGTGCACAGATAAGATTTGCCTAGACCTTAACAAAATATAAACTTAGTGATCAATTTTCTTGTGTTTAAAAGACAACACGTTATAAATTATGCATCTCTCATTTAGCTTATAAAGAGTCTTGCAAGAAACTCAGAATACATAACACACACGGAGATTGCTTCTGCCGACATAACAACTCTCTTTAATGCGGTTTTAAAATGTAGTCTTTGAAATTAAACGCTAAGTGGTTCTTCAAAATGCACCTACATTTCAGGGAGCGTATTTTTAAATCAGTAGATAGAAATAGGGCAGACCCGATGAACCCTGGTGACAGAGTTTTTCACACGACGACACTTGTCTAGGTAATCAACAGACAGACCGCTGTCTAGGTTATCAATAATCATAGACAGCAACAGCGACGGCTTGACGTGCCCTCCGAAGTACGGAACCATCTGACGGTTCTCGTCCATCGCTGCGTATTTTAACGCACCGTAACGCATGCGTCCGTCAGGCGAAAGGAAATTGTTAATTCCGATTTTGTTTCCATACGACTACGGTGCGTTTACGGTTGCGTCTTTCAAGTCGTTTGACACGGTATTCGCAATTTTCTTTCGTCTGACAGACACTTTAACACACCTGCTTTGGTTCCTTTTGTCTGACAGCCGCATGCGTTACGGTCATGTTACGGTGCGTTAAAAATACGCAGCGACGAACGAGATGTGAAAGAGCCGTCTTTTTTTTTCGGACAATCAGGTGGTTCAGCTTGCAATGTCCTAACCAGACTGGAAATAAATTCACTATGTGATAATATCAACTTTGTGAGTGCCCCACCGGGAATCGAACGCAGGCAGTCGCACTACACTGCGCCAAATTCGTCGCCACACACGTGGCGATGATGACTGCGTTTGGTGCCGGCTTAGATTAGCATCACCCCATTTCTAGCAGTGGATGTTGTAAAAAGAGATGTATCCAGGGAATGTGCTTCAGAGGGCACGTTAAGCCGTCGGTCCCGGTTGCTGTCTATGATTACTTAGACGGCGGTCGTTACACAACCATGTCAGAGGCCTACTACTAGTAGTAGGCGGTTGAAAAACTCTGACACCAGGGTTCATCGGGTCGTTGGGCGACTCGTTGTCCCACACGAAAAGAAAAAGAGAGAGCAGCAGCGTTCCCTGTGAGTATAACACGGATGCACTGCGCTCGCCAATCCGCCTGCGTGCCAAGCGTGGAGCAAATATCCCAAAATGGGAAGGCCCATGTCCAGCAGTGGACTGTCGACGTTTGATTGTGACGACGTGCCTACCCTGCAAGGGATAAAGGCGTGATGTGTGGCTATTGCCTAAGACTGTTCTGTATTTCAGTTCGTGAGATGCTTGCTTAGAATAGCATCACCTCATTTCTTTCCCGTGGGTGTCTTAAGAGGCAACTAAGGGACTCAAGGGTTACATGTGTATTGAAATTTTAGGCGGTGGTCTGACAACCTGTCACTATGGCTATACACCATTATCTAAAAGACCCTTAATTGTTGTCAGACGTGGCGTAAATACCCATATTTTACGGCAGTTTACGCTATGTCTACCCCGCAAGGGATACAGGCGTGATATATCTGTGTATGTATGGTTCTCATAGCCGTGTGGTGCCGGCAGAGTAGAATAGCACCACCCCATCTCTTCCCGTGGGGGTCGTAAGAAGCGACCGAGGGATAAATCCGACCCAAGCACAACGGTCCTGGAGAGGCCAACTCCACAATTAAACCCGGAACGGGGTCTCCTGGGGGCGCGTGTGACAGAGATCTACCGCGCGGCAGACACCTGCAGCCGACCTGGCTCCGCACGTATCGACTAGTCGTTCCTGCGGATCCAGCCAGGAAGGCCGAGAGGGTGGCGCAGGTCCTGGGCAGCCCTGCGTTTTCCATAATTGCGTCCCAGGCAACGCAGTGTCTCAGACACTGATTAAATCGTCTGTCACAGACGTGTGAGGCCAATGATGATGGTTCTCACACGCACCGGATTATATTGCGGTTTGAGCCGGATCCGAATATACCGAGGGTTCTGAATCACCCTCGAATGTTTGTCAGACGTGGCGTAAATATTCGTTTTTTACGGCAGTATACGCTCTGCATACCCCTCAAGGGATAAAGGCGTGATATATGTATGTATGTATTTCAGGTTGTGGCCGCAAGCGGTCGGTGGGCGCTCCCGGGGTGCCGGTGCAGGAGATTATGAGACAAAGACAGGTAGGTACCTAAATGATAATATAGGACCAGTGGTTTAACTTGAGCATGTTACTGATAAGGCCCGTCTGGTTGTGCATAGAGGGGTGTTAGTTCCGACACTTATGTATGGGAGTTGGGTATGGCAGAAAAAGCATGAAAGTAGAATAAATGCAGTACTAATGAGAGCGTTAAGAAGTATGATTAACGTAAAATTGAGTGACAGGATAAGGAATAGCGTGTTAAGGGAACGTTGTAGTATAAAAGAAGACGTAGTGACTGGTGTAGAAGAGGGTATGCTTAGGTGGTTTAGTCATGTATAGAGGATGAATGAAAGAAGATTAACAAAACAGGTGTTTAAGGCAAGTGTGGATGGGAACGTCGGAAGGGGAAGACCTCGACGAACATACCTCGATCAAATCTAACGGACGGGGACGTGCTAAAGAAAGGTCAGGTCAAGAGTACGCTAAACCGACGAGCATGCATGAAGAGATTGATGAATGTAGAGGAGGCGAATGAAGTATGCCAGGATCGTAGTAAGTGGAAGGAAGTAGTCTCTGTCTACCCCTCCGGGAAAGAGGCGTGATTTATGCATGTATGTATGTTACCGCTACCTACATCAGGGATGTCAACACATTGATTTTGCGAACCAGAATTCAAGTGATTTCACACTTAGGCGCAAAATACATCAAAATGGCGAGTGACGGCAGTGTGGCGTGGCGCGAGGGCAGTAGCGTTCGATTGTCGATCGTATTTGTATTATCATAGATTTACAAATGGCAATGGAAGTGCGCACTTCCCGCACGCCACACCCGCGCACCCGATTTGGGCTGCGTCCGGGCCATTTGATAACCTACAAATACGATCGAAAATCGAACGCTTCTACCCTCGCGCCACGCTACACTGCCGCCACTCGCCATTTTGATGTGTTTTGCGCCTTAGGTACCATAATTCCAAGTAAGAAAACAATTAATTACATTATTACTTATTGAATATTTAGGTTTCTAGATATACATTTTCCTGATTTTTTGATACTCAAACAAAAACGCAAGAGATTATGAGACAAAGACAGGTAATTGACAATGTTCCGTCCTAAAATCAGTGCGGACAGAGAATACGCGTGGGCAACAAGAGAACTAATCATAATATTTTCTTGTGTTTTCACAACTATTACTCATCACAATAAATCAATTCAAATCACAAAGTGACGTGTGATTCCGGCTTAAAATATCATCAACCCATTTCTTTCCCTTGGGAGTCGTAAGAGGCGACTAAAGGACTCGAGGGTGTGTATTGTCAATATGGCAATACACAATATTCTGAATGACCCTCAAATTAATGTTCGTCGTGGCATAAATTTTCGTTTTTTAAGGCCGTTGACGCTCTGCCTACCCAAAGGCTGTAGGCGTGATATATGTATGTATTTGGCAGTGGTATTTACCCACCTACGAAATGCACTTTAATTAATTATCAAACGTGCATCGCTCTGTCACGACTACTATAACATTATTTACCTACCTGTTACACAGATTAACTATAATTGTATGTAGACTAGTTTACCAGTTAGTAGTAGGAGGAAATTCATGAATTCAAAGTCAATGTTTTTATCATAAATTGATGGTCAGAAATGGATGTGTCATTATAGTAAATAATTTTTAAGAAAAATAAAACTAAACCGCCTTCACCAAATTAATACCCACTAGGGCACTTGTTTTGTCTAGCCCAGGTGGCGCGACGAGTTGGAAAATTTCTTACGAAACTGGCATGCGGAAGCCCTGAAATCTTATCGATTATTTAAAAGCGCGCCTCTTTCATATTTGTATACCAATTGATTATAATATTGGTTAAATGTGTGTGACTGAAATATTTATTGTAAACCAACTATGTATGACCACATTTACTGCAAATAAAATGTCTGTATTCTGTATTCAGAATAGAGATGGATGGAAGGAGAAGAGAGCGGCCTTTGCCCAGCAGTGGGATGGTGTGGACTAGACAAGACAAGACTAGGGCACTAAAAAGAAAATAATAATAATTTGAGCATTCTGAAAGTAATGTTACGATAAAAGTACCCAAATCGCTAAATCAGATTCTGGCTTGACTATGGGACCGTCCATACTTTCCAGACAGTGTACTGTTTTAAACGAAAAAATATTTTTTTCCATTTTAGTCCAGAAGTCTTTGAGTTATCAGTAAACATACATTAAAAGGAAAAAGAACTAATTGAGAACGTCCGCATTTTTTGAAGTCGGAATAAAAACAATTCAAAATTTAAATTTTTATTCTAATTTTCAATCTTAACTACTACTAATAGATAACTCAACTTGGGTTGAACAAAATAATAATTAATTACGAGCAACTCGCTCGGTTTCACCCGCTGGTACCCGTTTTCAAGATTTTTGCGGTAAAAGGAACGTAAAAACCTGCCACTGGGATCATTTTATCTATTAAAAAGAAATATATCTAAATCTGTTGCATAGTTTTGAAGATCTGAGCATACAAAATGACACCGAAAGCGATTTTTATACTACGTATTCTCACTCTTATATTAAGTTAATGTTCTCTTTTACAGTACGTTGACGAGGATACCTTCGGGCCATTCTCAGACTCGGAATACACAATTGACGACCTTTCCCGCCAAATTTTATCCGAAGCTAAACTCTGGGAAGCCATTCAAGAAGCGGCTGAAATAGCTCGACGAAAACAAAAAGAGATTGCGTATAATTAAAGAATTATAAACTTATTGAAGTAATAATTATTGCGAATTTGTGACTGGCTGATAGCGTTTCGATAAAAAAGGATAACTCCGAACCTGTAGCGTTCTGTTTTTAATATGTTTTTTTCGATTCAAAGTAGCGTTTAAGAAATACTTTTTCATACCTCAGTTTAAGATAAATAAAAAAAAATTTGAAAGAAATTATGCATCTTAAAACTAAGTAATTTCTTGTAAAAAAAAACTTTTAGAAACATTTTAAACAGTAGAGTAAAACTCAATCAGCCAATATTATGAGGCTCAAAAACGTTCTAAGCGGTTTAGTATATGTAATTTAATATTTCTTAATTAATCCTTAGCCTAGGAGGTGACTAAAGTAGAATTTTTAGATTTAAGTAGTTGAATTTGACTCATGATTTTGAGTTATTTTTGTCATTATATTTATTTCAAGTAGTATATTCATATATTTTAAGTTACAATTAATTTTTAGGCATTAAAGTTGTATAATATTTCTTATTTTTCATTACTTATGTTCAATAAGTACTTACTTACCTACTGATCGTAATAAGAGCTTTATTTGTCCCAATAATTTATAGAATATAAAAGAATAAAGAATATATAATAAATGTTGAAAGATTCAGAAGGGAATAAAAGAAATTCATCCTGAAACATGATGTTTGTTATTTTGTCTTACAAATACTTATAATTAATATTATTAATATTACACATTAATTTATTTGAATCTTTTGACGAGACGATTTTAGTCCTATCCAGCCAAAATAGGCATAAAATCATCATAAAATAAAGATACATTGATACAGTCAAACTCGCGTGGGATTAAACACTCGTGCTGCCATTGTCTTTTGCGCGAGGCATAAGAACAGTCCAAAATGTCTAACCCGGTTAAGTTTGACTGTACTTTCAAATCTTTTGACAGCTTTTCCATTTAAAAAATAACAAGATTTTTACAACAAATTGACAGTGGACGACGAAAATTGCAGCCTTGACTTGGGATGTAGTTTAATCATATAGAAACTGCACCCTATTCTCCAGATCTTCAATGGGCCGCAGAGGCAGGTTGGTCCGGTAGTTCTGAAGGTTGGAGAGCCAGGGCTCCGGGACGCTGGGCACGTTCTCGACCACCACCAGCGGGTAGCGGGGGCTCTGCAGCGCCGCGCGAGTCTCCATCGCGGGGCGAGGGTCTTTCAACTCTCGATGTACTTGAGGCCACACCTTGAAACGTGAAAAATAATAAATAATAGTTTTAAAAATACATACATACACACATGCCCATATTACGCCTTTAATCCCTTGCGGGGTAGGCAGAGCGTAAACGGCCACAAAAAACGGACATTTACGCCACGTCTGACAAATGTTTGAAGGTCATTCGGAAAATGGTGTATTGCTATAGTGATAGGTTGTCAGGCCATCGCCTAAAATTGCAATACACACCCTCGAGTCCCTAAGTCGCCTCTTACGACTCCCACAGGAAAGAAAGGGGGTGATTCTATTCTAAGCCGGCATCACACGGCATTGTTGTAAAAATAATTATCAATTAGGGCACCACCTGAGAATTGCAGTATGGTGCCGGCTTAGAAAAACATCACCCTAATTCTACTCGTGGGTGTCGTAAAAAGCGACTAAGGGATATTCATTCAACGTATGGGCAGCTTTCCTTGTGAATGCACTGCGCTTGCCAATCCACCTGCCAAGCGTGGTGAGTGTGTCAAAACCCCCTAATAGGGGGAGGCCTTTGTCCAGCAGTGGACTGTTGTGGCTGTTAATGTAAATGTCAAAGGTGAGCACACTTTATAGACGAACATGTCAAAATATTAGATAGATAGGTAAGTACCTGATATTTATCGAATTTAAAATAATTCGTTTACTTGGAGTTAGGGGGTAATACACGGTGTATAAATATAAAAGGTGTAAGCAAGTATGTAAGGGACAAAAAAGCCACTTTACCAAAATTAATACCGAATACTGATAGGGTGTATTCAGACCGTGAAACTAAACAACTTCCTATAATATATATTTTCAGGAAACATCATTTTATTTTTTGCTTCCCATAGTAAATTCAGTTCGCTGATTGTGATTTTGGGGGGGGGGGGGGGGGATTTTTTTTGTTGTTTCCTGACATTTGTTCAGTTTTATAGTCTGTATGCAACTTATCAGTATTCGGAGAGCTGTCGCTTGCAGCCCGTATATATTATTTATTAAACAAAATAATTTGTTATTGAAAGACTTTATTTTAAGCGACATCTTCTTGCTTTTTCAAATACTACTAAGGTCGCGTTCAGTTACTCTCAACAAACCCATTCATTTCCCTCCCGGCGGCGGCGGCGTCATACTCTGAGAACTACGTTTTACTGCACAATATCATAGAGGGCAGTAGGTAGGGTGGACGACCGATAGGCAGCAGTGGCGGCGCAAAGGTTCCGGGTTCGATTCCCGGTAGGGCACTCACAAGGTTGATATTATCATTTTGTGAATTTGTTTCCAGTCTGGTTCGGATATTGCAGGCCAAACTACCGGAATACCCGTAAGAAATATGGTTTCATGCTTCGGAGGACACGTTAAGCCGTCTCGGTCCCAGTTGCTGTCAATGATGACTTAGACGGCGGTGGTTACACAACCATGTCAGAAGCCTACTACTAGTAGAAGGCGGTTGAAAAACTCTAAAACCAGGGTACATTGGGTCGTTGGAGGACTCGGTGTCCCACACGAAAATAAGAAGAGAAGGAGAAATAACCTCGTAGGTATTTCTGAACTCCGAAGTAAGGAAATAATTTGGCCAATACGTATTTATAACAGACAAAATAAAGCAAAAAAACGCCGCATATCATGGCACAGGACAGAATGTCACATAGCTGTCATTTGCTTGCTGTTAAAATCCACAATATCCTGATCCTCACCTTAGCGTCTGTCTCCGGGTCTCGTTTCCGGCGCAGGTAGTTGAAGCAGCAGGAGCGGAAGTGCCGCGTGCCGCACGCCGACGCGCACTCGCTGCCACACGAATCACACGAAATGCCCGCCGCCCAGACGCTGCTCCCTTCATTGTGGCATGTACAAAAATGTTGGATTATAAGGTGAAATTTGAACAGTGACAGATAGCGAAAATTCAAGATAAGGAACAACTTTTACCAGGGAAATATATATCACCATTGGTCGAAATATCTAGCATTCAAAATAGCCGATCTTTTGAAGCTTAAAGTACATACATACATACATATATCACGCCTTTATCCCTTGCAGGGTAGGCAGAGCGTAAACGCTTTACACCACGTCTGACAAATGTTTGGGGGTGATTCCGAAATTGTGTATCGCATTAAAGACAGGATGTCAGCCCATCGCCTAAAATTACAATACACACACTCGAATCCCTTAGTCACTTCTTACGATTCCCAAGGGAATGAAATGGGATAATGCTATTCTAAGCCGGCATCACACGGCAGAGAAAATCAAGGAATATCGGTTGAAATATCTAGCATACAAAATTGCCGATCCTCTAACTATTGAAGCTCAAAATATTTTTGTCTGATTTCGACCTAATTAATCATAATTAGGAACACCTTGGGCAAAGTTCTTCCTTATCACCAGCACGTCTTGAGATTTCGCTATTAATAAAATTAAAATTGCACCCTATATATTCCACAGGGTTTCGGGATTGCATATTTTGATGCATCCTAGAGCTTCTGGGCTATGCTTCACATATCATGCTCTTTAATCAATCAGGTCTTTCTACAGCAATCTACGGTCACAGGTTACCAATATATTCCTTCTTTCTTTTCCGCGCTTCGGAGGGCACGGTAAGCCGTCCCGGTTGTTGTCCATAATTACTTAGACGCCGGTCGTTACACAACCATTTTGTTGTTGAACCTACTAGTTGAATAACTCTGACACCAGGGTTCATCGGGTCGTTGGAAGACTCGGTGTACCATTCGCAAAAAAAGCAATGTATTACAAATAAATTGCAGATGTATGAGCTGATTTTCTATCAGGACAATACAAAATTATTAAATTGTTTGTTTTAACGTAATATTAAATAAAAAATAACTTCGATAAAAAAAAAAGAAAAGAAAATTGTGTCATTCGAATTTCAATTTTCTTTTTATACAACGACTAGATAAGTAATAAATAAAATAGTACTATCCTACATCAAATACAGCTTATTTAGTTTTATTTCACTTGTAAAGCACAAATAATATTGGTACTTAGCTTAACTTTATTCTAATATTCTAGAAAATCCATGCAAATATTCAAAAAGTAAAAAAGATGCATGCCTCTAAAGAAGGAACCCAATTCTGTTCGTGCAGTTCTTATACCTAAAACTAAAAATCGAAAGTAAAGTAAACAATTTAAGTCGACAAAATATTTATAATCTAATCCATTTAGCAATCCACGCTATTTGTCTACAAAGTTTTTTTTTTTATAATTTCACCTGGGTCAAAGTCCCCTGATGCGGTTGCTTCCTTTTTTTCACGTCTAGAGTCTGCCTGTGACCATGTTGCTAGTGCAAAAGTTAACCACTTATTTTTTTAAATATAATTTAAATAATATGACAACTGGTTATAAAATACACCGCCGCGTAGATAGGTCATAATTTTCAAATGATAAGTATTTAAAAAATGACTTTGACATTACACTTTTCAATATCAACTTCATTTATTGTGTTCAACGGTAATAATTTATTTGTAAATACTGTTCCTATCAGGTATATTTGATATTCATAAAAAATATTAGGTAGTCCAACTTGAGTTATGCATATTGGAATACGTTTAATTTTTTTAATCAAAATTCTATTCTAGTAATCTTACTAAATGAATTATTGGAAAAAATATAAAATACATTACTTACCAATAAGCATTAAAGACACCACAGCAGTTAATTTTAACATTTTACACAAAATTAAAATTACCAAATATCAAATTTATCGTTGGCGCCAAAATGCACAAGATGGCGGCGCTCGAACAGCTGATGTTGGAATGGCGGGTCTCGTTTTCATCCCCTTTTTATATTGAGACAAAGTTTGTTCAAACTCCATGCGTAGGGGGTGAATGGTAGCGAGGACGTGAATAAAATAAGTAGTGTATTTATTTATAAATTACCGCGCGATGCCAGCTTAGCATCACCCCATTTCACCGCGGGTTTCGTTAAGGAGTATGAAAATAGAAGGCTGTGGGTAGTATTATATTATCTGTGGCTGTGGTCAAGATATGAGCTTTAGGTCTGACGACCTGTCACTACAATGAAACACAGTTTCAAAAAAAAAAGTAAACGCAAGTAGTTTTTACCCTCTAAAGCTAGAGGCGTGATTATAAATTTCTACCTAAGAATCGGATTATGATGATTCATGTGATGAGTGATGACTATTTAAAAAACCAAAATATATTCGCTTCACTTCAATCAATACCTAAGCCAATTTACGCAGTGTGATGCCGGCTTAGAATAGCATCACCCCATTTCTTTCCCGTGGGTGTCGAAAAAGGCGACGAAAGGACTCGAGAGGGTGTTTTGCAATTTTAGGCGATGGGCTGACAACCTGTCGCTATGGCGATACACCGTTTTCCGAATGACTCTCGAATGTTTGTCTTGGTTTGTCAGACGTGGCGTAAATGTCCGTTTTTTGCGGCGTGTTATATGTATGTATGTATGTAATTTAGGCAGCTGTCAAAATCATGCTAATTCTTTGACATAAGGTCTATTTTTCTTTGTTGTAATTTCTTCTAATATGGGTTTGACAGCTGCCAAAATTATGTAATTAGTGTCGCGAATATATGTACCTAACACTTTATTGCAACAACCTACGTATTAAAATCAAAGCTACGACCTCTGGGACAAGAACTCATGGCTCACACCACTAAACCCCAGAAGTGACTGCTTATTTACTGTGGAAAGGAGTTCAATTGATTTTCAGAAGGTTTTTAAAGTTTGTCAATAAATATGGAAAAATTCCCCGCCCTGGGCCTGCCCGGCATCTTAATGAGGTGGAAAATTATAGACGATCTCGTCTATAATTTCTCTCGCAAGCTACAAAATGTGGCGCAGTGGTAGTGCATCTGCTTGCTACCAAAGGTCCTGGGTTCGACTCCCAGCAGAGCTTGGGCAGTTATTGAAATTGAAATTCTTTATTTAATGTAGGACAGGCCAGGCACATAATGACGGCATGATCCGTCATTGTAAAAAAAAGCCATTTTCTTTCTTTTTCTTACAATTTATAATGTCCTAATAGAAAACCGGCTAGGGTAAGATAAACAAATCACATGGCATGTAACTATTTGAATGATGAGTTAAATATCTGTTGTAGTCGTTCTGTGTGTGTGTTTCTCATCCTGTTGGGAGTGGGCTTTGATTGTATTCATACAATGCATCAATGCGGGGTAGGCAGAGCGTTAATGGCTGGAAAATACGGTCGCCATCGCACATATAAATATTTGCGAGCCGTTCGTGAAAAAAATGGGAATCACTATAGCAACAGGTTGTCAGCTTGTCGCTTAAAATTGTAATACACTTGAAATCCTCGAGTATCTTAGTCGCCATTTTTGACAACCGCAGTTAAGAAATGGGGTGATGCTACTCAAAGCCGGTATCGCACGGCTACAATTGTCATTATCAAGAGCCGCGAAAGTCCATCGCTGGACATAGGCCTCCCACTTTTCTGATTTTTACCGACACTTGACTTTGGCTAAATCGGTAGTCCGCAAGAGCCACAATTTAAAAAGAAAACCAGAGAAGTAGGCCACGAGTATAGTTTCCATTCTATTTTCAAATTCAAGATCACTATTCGTCATATCAATGGCGTCATAAAGTTTAAACAGTGTAACGCGACACTGTACCAATGCGGGTATAAAACAAAAGTCTTGTCGCCATATTTATTTGTCTTAGAGAATACCGAGTCTTAAAATACTGGATGTCACAAAAACAGCTTTCTTTCTTCTTTTTTTGTGTGGGACACAGAGTCGCCGAACAATTCGATGAACCCTGGTGTAATTTTTTCAGTAGTAGGCCTCTGACATGGTTGTGTAACGACCGTCGTCTAAGTAATTATAGACAGCAACCGGGACCGACGCCTTAACGTGCCCTCCGAAGCACGGAATCATATTTCTTTTCGAAAAATCAGGTCCTTACCCTAATCACATATAATAAATTCACAAATACACTTGAAATAAAAAACGAGTAATAGAAAGTGTGATACGAGCGAAACGAGTAGTCAGATTCAGACCAGTCGTTTTGGATTTCCACGATCGATTGACGTGCACGAGTACAGAAATCACCGTTTCAGAACTAAGGTCTTTTTTAGGGTAATAATGGAAACCCTATAATATTTTCTTGAGTTTGCACAACTATTACTCATCACAATAAAACAATTTTAAACGGATTTAAGTTTTACAATTGTAAAATCCAAAATAAACACAACTTAAATCCGTTTAAAATTGTTTTATTGTGAATGGAAACCCTATTACTGAGGCTCGGCTGTCCGTCTGTCTGCCGTCCGTCCGTCCGTCCTACAGTTACGTGTATTGTCATAGTGACAGGTTGGTCAGCCCATCGCCTAAATTTGGAAAAAACACCGAGTCCTATAGTCGCCTCTACGACTCCCACAAAAGAGAAAGAAATGGGGTCCAAGTTGGCAAAAGCTATCAAAATAATGCCATCCTTGTAGCCCCGAATGAAATGTTCAAATTCGATAAATTTCGAATTCGACTGGCTGATGGCGTAGTGGATAATACCCCCCTGCCTGCTTCACCGAGGGTCGTGGGTTCGACCCCACACAGTACAAGTCTTTTGTAAGTTACTCTTCAAATATTTGTGTTGAGTCTGGGTTTTTCCACGTATTGTATGTATTTATTCATAGAAAAAAAGTATGTAATTATGTATGTTTAACTAGCTGTAACCCGCGGCGGCGTTGCAGGCATATAATAAAAACTATCCTATGTGTAAATCCATGTTACCTTCTATATGTGTGCCAAATTTCATTACAATCAGTTTAGTAGTTTTTGCATGAAGAAGTAACAAACATACAAACTTTCACATTTATTTATTAGTAGGATATCAGTTATCTAGTTTCCATAGTACCTACAAGCTTTGCTTAGTTTGTAGCTAGATGGCGCTGTGTGAAATGTCCAGGATATTTATTTCTAATTTATTTATGTGACCTATTAATTTAATTACTTCCTCCATGCTTAAGATGTAGGTAATTACTACTTTATCATCTCAATAACAAATGTACGTTCCACGTGGTTAGATCATATACTACACTACTCTTATTATTTACAAACATCGTACTCCATTCTGGCGGCCATTCTCATTAATCGTTCTTACTGCCTACTGTATATGTATACTACTGTATATGTATATTACTGTATATGTGTACTACTGTATACTACCTACTGTATATGTATATTATTGTAATGTATACTACCTACTGTATATGTATACTACTGTATTTGTAAACTACCTACTGTATATTTTTACTACCTACTGTGTATTTTCATATATCATGTCTCAGTCAATCTGTCTACATTTATACACACACACAAAGATATCACGCCCTTGCGGGGTAGGCAGAGCGTTACCGGCCGTAAAAATATCACCACGGCTAGGCTGAGCAATATTATAGGACCGTTTCAGAAAAATCGTGTTCCACTACAGTGAAAGGTTTTCAACCTGTCGCCTTAAATTTAATTACACATGAAACTCTCGCCTTTTACGACACCCGCTGGAAAGAAATGGGGCGAAGCTATTCTAAGCCGGCATCACCTACTTATACAAGGTCATTCTAATATTTAATTTATTTTCGCGATGACAGCAGTGCCTTTTTATTATTTTTTATTATTGATTTGATTATCCAACTACAGGCTACAATTTTACAGGTGAAATGCGATGTTCATTGCGTAGTCGGTTAGTCATTCATTATGATACCAGGAATAATTCCCGGCTACACAATGTACTAAGTATTTCACATGTAGACTGTAGTTTCATAATCACTACATAGTATAAAATAAAGTCGCTTCCCGTTTGGTGTCTCCTTATATCTTCAGAATTACCCAACGGATTTTGATGCGGTTTTTTTTATGATGTAGAGTAACTTGAGAGGAAGGTTTATAAGTATAATTTATTCCGGGAAATTGTCACATTCCCATGGGAAAACGGGTAACTCAACTGGTAGTAAACTTTTGACCCCCTTTTGACACCTTTGAGGATTATAATTTCAAAAATGCTGAAACACGTTTTTAATTATTTTAAGTTAAGAGTCTAATCAGAAATTTTGAAACAGATCACATTTAAGATAAAAAACTTTCATACAAACTTTTAACCCCCTTTTCACCCATTTAAAGGTTAAAATTTCAAAAATGCTGAAACACATGTTTAATTATTTTAAGTTATTAGTTTTGAAACAGAGCACATTCATTCAAACACAAATTTTGAAACAGAGCACATTCATTTTAAAAAACTAACTTTCATACAAATTTTAAACCCCCGTTTGACCCTATTAAGGGTTAAAATTTCAAAAATGCTGAAACACGTGTTTAATTATTTTAAGTTAAGAGTATAATCAGATCACTTATTTTGAAACGGATCACACTTAAGCTTTCGCTATATGTTTGCATTTTCCATATCACCCAAAGGTTGTCTGGAAGAGAATGCTGCTTTAGCATTAAGGCCGCCTTATTGTACTGTGGTTTGTCTTAGTTTAAAATTTTATTTTCTCAATGTTATTTTTTTGTGCAATAAAAGTATATTATTATTAAGACAACGAACTTTCATACAAACTTTTAACCCCCTTTTCATCCCTTGGGGGATTAAAAAAAACGAAATTTAAAGTAAAGTCGCTTCCCCCATCTGTCCCTGTCTTTTTGTTTGTTTGTATGCTTAAATCTTCAAAACCACTTAACGGATCTGGATGAAGTTTTTTTTTAAAGAAAGAGTGATTCAAGAGGAAGGTTTTTGTGTATGATTTATGTCGGGAGAAGGTCTGTTTCCCGTGGGAATTCAGTTAGCAGCGGGTGAAACCGCTGGGCGGGCCGCTAGTATTATATGAAGCTAAATTGACGTGAAAAGGACAAAAATATTGTTTTTTCACCCTATATAGAAACTTAAATTTCCGAATCATCGTGTGATGCCGGCTTAGAATAGCATCACCACATTTCTTTCCCGTAAGTGCCGTGAGAGGCGACTACTTGAGGGTTACATGTGTATTGCAATTTTTGGCGATGGACTGAAAACCTGTCACTACGGTGATACACAATTTTCTGAATGACAACAAAATGATTCAGACGTGGCGTAAATGTTTGTTTTTTTGCGGCCGTTTACGCTCTGCCTACCCCGCAAGGGATATAGGCGTGACCGTGGTAAAGTATGTATGCACATACTACAGCATGATTTTCCCGTGTTAACAATGCAGTTTTCGCCGCATCAAATTACGGCTGTCAAAGGTTATAATTTGTATAGTGGTTTTTTTTTTTTAAAACAAGCAAAATTTTCAAGCGCGGTCAGGATTTGAACCAGCGACTTTCGTCATTTTACCAGTGGCGACGACTCTTCCATCTGGGCTACCGCAGCTCGTTCTTTGCCCGCCAATTTTGCAAGTGTATTTTAATGCCAGTAACGCGTGGCACGGCTCCATCTACCGGGTTAGTTTTGCAACTAATACCCGGCGACTAATTCTATCTTTACAGATTGAATGTAGTCTAAGCGATGAGAACCCACGATTAATTGAATATTTTTGTATAGTGGCCGTCACGAAACGTAGCAATATTACAGTGCATGTGTCATTTACCTTCACAATTTAGAAAAGATTAAGAGGCGATGCTATTTGAAGCCGGCAGCACATGTTTGTAAGAATCGTCGCTATTACTGCTGCCGAGAGGTTATCATAACAGATAAACATTTTAATTGTTGTTTATTATTAGAACAGGTGACGTGGGGTGATGCTATTCTAAGGCAGCATCACACATACAGCCGGCCGATGTGGCGCAGTGGTAGTACGACTGCCTGCGGCGCAAAGGTTCCGGGTTCGATTCCCAGTGGGGCACTCAACTAATTTGTTCCCAGTTTGGTTAGGACATTGCAGGCATGATTGTCCGTAAGAAAGATGGTTCCGTGCCTCGGAGGGCACGATAAGCCGTCACTCCCGGTTGTTGTCTATGCGGTCGTAACGACACAACCATTTCAGAGGTCTACTTGTGGTAGTAGGCGGTTGAAAAACTCTGACACCAGGGTTTATCGGGTCGTTCATCGACTCGGTGTCCCACGCGAAAAAGAAAGAAAGATCACACATACGTTAGAATCGTCACCACTGAAAATAAAATTACTTTATTCAATGTAGGATAGTATTATCATTTATTAACGTCATGATCCGTCATTGTGAAAAAAAAATTGTATAACACAATTTTCTTCTTTTTATACTTAACAATTTTGTATTGGCCTAATAGAAAACCGGCTCGGGCGGGTTAAAAATAAAATAAAAAGCACTGCCTCGGGGCTGACCAGGTAAATCACACGGCATGTATGTAACTTTACGCCACCACCATCTGTAAACGACGACATTTCTTTCAAATTGAAGTCAAGATTTTCAAAGCGTGTAATTTACATGCGTATAATTAACCGGACCCCCTGAACAGGAACCTCCGAAAAACCTGCCCAGAAGTTATAAATAGTTAGTAAGTTCAGAATTAATGCTCCCGAGAGGTTATCTTGCCCAAAGATAATATAATACGCTTAACAGATAGACATTTTATTTATTGTTTATTATTTGAACAGGTGGCGTGACGATGACGTGACTGTCAGTGTTATTGACCTGGTTTTGTCGTGTGATGCCGGTTTAGATAGCATCACATCACCCTAGCATCCCAAGAACGGAAACAATATTCATTATACCTACGATTCTTCAGCTGGGCAAATTAAGAACGCCACAAAGTTAGTTTTCCAGCGCGATGTTGTTTTGTCTCACAGTAAGGCCCGTTAATGAGCCCGATTTGACAGCTGTCAGATTTGTTCTACTACTATGGCAGAGGGTTCATTTTCATCTGGTGTCTTCTATTAAGTTTGGCAATGAAGTCTATCATAAATTATGTTTAGGTAGTCCCAAATCCTTGTTACGGACTTATATCTCTAAGTTAATACTGTCAGTTTCAGTTAAATAGGTTGAGACAAGGATAAAAGATCACCTTTCAAATTGTCTATGTCTACTTTACGCATTTTATTTACTCGATATCTTAAAACATTACGGTTATACATACAAGGAAATCTGCGAAACGGCGTAGTATAATGTCTACCACCATCATTTTAATTTAACTATTTTACGGAACTGCCGTGTGATGCCGGCTTAGAGAGATTTCTTTCCTTTGGGATTCGTAAGAGGCCACTAAGGGACTCGAAGGAGTGTATTGCAATTTCAGGCTATGGGCTGACAACCCGTCACTATGGCGATTCACAATTTTCCGCATGATCCTCAAATATTAGTCAGACGGTTTTTGCGGCTGTTTGCGCTCTGCCTACCCCGCAAGGGATTATAGGCGTGATCTATGTATGTATGGATTTCAAAAATTCCTTAATTTTTTTTGTTTAGGATAGTTATATCACTTGTTGACGTCATGATCCGTCATTGTAAAAAAAAGAAATTAGAATTACACAATTTCCTTTTTCATAACAATTTTGGATTGTCCTAATAGAAAACCGGCTCGGGCGGGATAAAAAATTAAGCATAAAGGCACTGCCTCGGGGCTGGCCAGGTTGATTATACGGCATGTAACTTTACGCCACCACCACATTTGTTTCAAATTTCAAACGACATTTGTTTCAAGTTTAAATCAAGTTTTCAAAGCGTGTTATTTACATGCGACATGCGAATAATTAACCAAATACTTACTCAAGTTATGAGGATATCATGTAGGTAATTTCAAATTAAATGCAGATATATTTAAATGAATACTTAGTTGGTGGTCACACACACAGTTTAAAGCTATAATCTATTTAAATTTAATTAATGAGGTTCTTGAACCCTACTTTTTAAGGTCGCATGTCGAGCAATTGTTATTTATTGATTAAGACTAAATTACTCCTAAAGGGGATTTTTTATATAATCAAGCTTCAGATTACATTTAATTATTTGCAGTCAGGACTTGTAGTCTGCAGTTATCAAACTACAGACTACAAGTGAAATACTTAGTACATTGCGTAGCCGTTTAATATTCCTGGTATCATAATGGCTAACCGACTACACAATGAACATCGAATTTCACCTGTACTGTAATATTGTAGCCTGTAGCATAAGAATAGATAATAATACTGCGTATAGAAACGAAACTCTTTTGTCTGGGCCCCAAAAGCCGCGCTTTAAATACCTACTTCCCCCCGCAGCCCGTAACGCCCCGCACTCTCCCGCGCTTTAAGTCGGGGCTGTCACGTGCCAATAATTTTATTCCAGACTAGCGGCCAGTCAAGCGGTTGCGACCGCTGCTAACAGTTTTCCCGTGGGAACAAAATATTTACCCATTTTAAAGTCTTACCTTACCATTTTATTGTTAATAGGTAGGTACAGAATTTTAAAATAGGTGCAAAACATACCTACGACACGAATGTGCTTATTTATCATTATCAGCTAACAATGACTTAGGCACCTAGGTAGTTTAAATCAAAAAATGGAAACTAGGTACCTACGTAAGTAAAAATAGGAGTACACACAACAATTACGTATAATAACGAATGGTAGGTACCTAGGTATTTACTGTAAAATCATCACTTACCTTGGCTTATCTTTAGGCAAATTAAAAAAACTTAGATGCGGAGTCTTCCTCGCATCACTTTTGCAGCCATACATACCACAATAATTCGGCATTGCTAAACTTTTCACAAAAAATGAAAATTCGACCTGCATGACGAACGTTTCCGCGGCGGAGCGCACTCCCGACTGAATTGTTCTCTAAGAGACAGCCAGACGGATTGACCTTGAGCGCGTCTGGAGCGGGAGTGTCATCTCTATGTGATTTCTACTCTATGCCTGTAGCATAAGAATAGATAATCTGTAGTTTGATAATATCTACGGGAGTTGGTGCCGCAGGGGAAAAATTCTCATTAATTAGTCTTTACCGTGTGATACCGGATTAGAATAGCATCACCCCAATACAACCCGTGGGTGTACTACAAAGCAACTGAGGGATAAATCCATCCAGGGAATGGGCAGCAGCGTTCCCTGTGAATGCAACATCTTGCACTGCGCTCGTCAATCCGATTGCCAATCGTGGTGAGTATGGCAATATCCTCCGTTAGGGGGGGGGATGTCCAGGAGTGGACTGTTGTGGCTGTTAATGTAAATTAAACCTTTGCCGTGTGATGCCGGCTTAGAATAGCATCACCCCATTTCTTTCCCGTGGGAGTCGTAAGAGGCGACTAAGGGACTCGCGGGTGTGTATTGCAATTTTAGGCGATGGGCTGACAACCTGTCACTATGGCGATACACAATTTTCCAAATGACCCTCAAATATTTGTCAGATGTGGTGTAAATGTCCGTTTTTTTGTAGTCGTTTACGCTCTGCCTACCCCGCAAGGGCTTATAGGCGTGATATGTGTATGTATGTATTAAACCTCTTGTGGCCATGCAACTTGATCCTCAGATAGGCAGGTACATTTGAAAATTTTAGGACCCATTTTTCGGGCAAAGTTGTTGTCGCTTACTTATTTGGGCAAAGTTTTTCTCACTAGTTTTTTATATATTTACAGGCTCAGTTATTTTATTGAATATAAAATAAATATTTATTTTCTCTAACATACACTACAAGTTTACATACAGAGGTTGCTTTCAATTTTGCAATACTTAACGATGGTTAATTATTTGATTCTTTCATTAAGTAGTAAAATCAAATAATTGGGAGTTCAAAATAAATAAAAAAACATCATAAGTTCAATTAACATTTTATTTTTAAACAGCTTCTTAATTGAAATCAGAACTTTCATACAAAAATATATAAAAAGTAATAAAATGATTTATTTATCTAACTTAATAATTTCAATTAAATTCTTTATCCAGTAATTTAATCAGTTCTTTCGTTTAGTTTATTAATTAAATTAACTTAAATGTACACATATACATAATATCTATCGTTTAGTATAGACATTTTAAACATACACAATTTTTTATATTAGTAATTTTAATGGTCCATTCATAATTATATTTGAAAGGGACATTCTCTACTGGAGTAAAGTTTCCTTTAAAATGAGCCATGTCATTCAATTCACCTTAACAACAAACACATATAAGGTCTTATTAAATTCATTGCAAATATTTTTAAGGTGTGTTCCACTTGGGACACTGAACAACTTTCCCCAAGGAACATAGCCCGAAATATGAAAAATAAATTCAAACTCCCATACAAAAATAACAGAAATTGTGTCACTTTATATGGGAGGTCCAATTTTTTTTGTATGATTCGGCCTAAGTTCTAAGAGAAGAACTCATTAAAAAAAAATGCACTGAATTTAATTGGATTTTCTTATATGAACCTTACATTATTTATCATTTACATACATCTTTACTTTCATAATCAACAATCAACGATAAGGTATGATTACATTGGAATTACTTTAATAAAATTCTTTCAAAAAATGGTATCTACACACTAAACATTTTTGTTGAATCAAAAATGTTTGTATGTTTACATTTGGAATAACATATGAAATAAAATTCAGTGAACACTCAACATTTTGACTAAATTAATTATTGACAATAAAAATTGTTTATTACTGGGGACTTTTATACTGACATTTCTCGAGCTTGAAATTTCAAGTTTCAAGTTGTTATTTGCATTACATTTCATAGATCTTAAACTTTTACAAGTCCAGCATGTAGCACCTCGCAGAGGCACCGCAAATTTGTTTAAAATGTTCATAGATGGCGCTGTGCTAAGTTGAAATTTCGACATTTGAGATATAAACATTTCATCATTTACTTACACACGTTTCTATGGAAAGAAACTTTTTCAGTATAGTTCAGCGCCATCTAAGTACTATTGAAGATTGGCTAGAAAATTTCCCCTAAAAATAATATTACATGACATTAAGTAGGTAATGTATTTTTGCAGAAGACCTTTTGGCACATATTGAAAACTCCCGTCATTTCACGATTTTACAAAGACTTTAAAAAAAACAGCTGAACCTCGAAAATCTGTGTTCATGATGACTAGATTAATATTACAAACACGTCAACAATTCAACATCAATTGACTTTATTGCGTTTTCACCGCGGCCATAAGAATTGAAATATATGTATAAGGTTTTATTTAATTCAGTGCAAATATTTATGTGGTGACTTCTACTCGTAAAACTAAACAAATTTTCTCAATAAACATAGGTAGTTATAGTAGTAGTAGTAAAAAAAATTACTTTGTTTGGGAAGGCCAAATTTTGTTTTCATTTTACGACCTATGTTTATTGGGCAAAGTTGCTCAGTTTTATTGCATTGGATTGAATTTAATAGAACCTAATATAACTAAAATATTTTTTTCTTGAAGTTACATAACCTAAAAAATTTACAGGAGCATAGGTACAACCTATGAATTTTGTAATCGCTGATATATCGTGATTTCTATCTAACTATACTGGTGTCTCCTTACAGCTATATAAAAGCTAGATAAAGTTGGCCTCTTAACTGAGAAGCTCGAGGCACTGAAGACACTACACCCCAGGAATGTAAGAAAGTCAACTTCTTTTTAAACATCTACTAATATTATTGTAGGAAACTGAGCGGTTTTCTCGCTTTTAAAATTTGCCGGCTGTACTTGACTAGACTTAAGTATGCGGAAAGAGAATAGTCGTGGAAATGAACTATGAAAAACATATTAGTTCACTTTTTGCCAACGCCTATTCTCTTTTCGCATAATCCTTATGCTTTAAATAATTTACAAAATTTTATTAAATTATTTAATACCAAATTTTAAAACACTTTCCGTTTTATGTATACAATATTTGAAAACTTGCAAAATTTTCAAGCGCGGGCAGGATTTGAACATTTTGAACATTGATGCGACTTTCGCATTACTAGTGGCGACACCTCTTCCATCTGGGCTACCGCAGCTCATTTCTTGACCGCCAAGTTTTCAAATATTATTAAATTATTTTAACGTGGAATGAATTTCATGCACTTCAAAATATATTGAAGAAAAGAATTCGTAATATTTCATAGAATAAATAAAAGTAAAATTAATTAGTTTCAACGACTGGTTAAGAAAATCTTTTTCACATTATTTGGATACATCATTACAAAGTTGTAAAAATCAATTCAATCACATTCTCTTTCTTTTTCAATTTATAAATTTGATTAATGACATACCTAACCTACATAAAAACATATTTCGAATAATTTAATAAATCATTAGAACTCCCATACAAAATTTACGATTAACAAATTGTACATCAATATTATGTAAGTATTTAGATCTTGTCTGAAATAACCTATATCAACCTTGTATGATAACAGTACCAATTCTAATATTGGAAACATTCAGAACGTTATTACCAATAAAGAATGCATTAACCTCTTGAAACTTTTCCAAGAAATCTACATCAGCCCATCACGCCTATCACGCGTTCGTAAAAATAGCGAAAAACTTGGCCTAATCTTTACTCGTGCGCTTGTAACTTGTGATATGTTATGTACCTGTGATGCCGGCTTAGAATAGCATCACCATATTTCCTTCCTGTGGATGTTGTAAGAGGTGACTAAGGGTTCGAGGGTTACATGTGTATAGCAATTTTAGGCAATATGCTGATAACCTGTCATTATGGTGATAGTGATACACAATTATATGAATGACCCTCAAATGTTTGTCAGACGTGGTGTTAATGTCCGTTTTTACGGCTCTTTACGCTCTGCTTACCCCGCGAGTGATAAAGGCTTGATATGTGTGTATGTATAGATTGATGTATTTAACACTATTGCGTGTTGATCTGTTACAAACACGTCAAGCTAAAGCTGTAACAAATTCCTGGCAAATCTGGAATTTTTAAAAGACACGTCATCTGTCTGGCGTCTTTTCAATATGACGTCACATTCACATTGGATATGGTATTAACAAAATAAATACATGACACACATAAATATGCATATAAAGTGTAAAAAAATACTGTCAATATTTCAAGGGGTGAACAAGCCAATAAAACTGGACAACTTTCCCGAAGTTTGTATGGGA
Organism: Tuta absoluta; assembly: GCA_027580185.1. NCBI lineage: Eukaryota > Metazoa > Arthropoda > Insecta > Lepidoptera > Gelechiidae > Tuta > Tuta absoluta. The sequence continues at coordinate 49,312 of JAQAHW010000107.1, read as the reverse complement.
TAGACATTTTTATTGCTAAAATATTATATTTTTTACTTAATTTCTGTTGGCTGTGTGTTATGTTATTCCTAAGATACAAACTTTTAAATTATACTTCCTTTTTATATTGTGAAATGTTATAATTATCCTACATTAAAATTGGGGATGGGCTGGTGATATGATATGCCTAAGGAACATAGGTCGAAACAACTTTGCCCAAAGAACCTAGGTCGAAATAAAATCTTTTGTCCCTTGACGAAAATTTTCGACACTGGGCAAAGATGTTTTCATATTTTGTTTACTGCAGTCGTATACTTCATTTATTTATATTTCAAACTAGCAGCCCGCCCAGCGGTTTCACCCGCCGCCAACAATTTCCCCCCGCGAATAAGACAGTTTAATATAGCCTATGTTCATCAGGGATAATGTTGGATTAATAAAATCTTGACTTCAATTTGAAACAAATATCGTTTTCAGATGGTGGTGGCGTAAAGTTACATGCCGTGTGATTAACCTGGCCAGCCCCATGGCAGTGCCTATAATTTTATTTTTTTATCCCGCCCGAGCCGGTTTTCTATTAGGTAATAACAAAATTGTAATTAAAAAAAATGTATAATACAAATTTCTTTTTTTAGAATAACGGATCATGACGTCAATAAGTGATAATACTATCCTACATTGAATAAAGAATTTCAATTTCAATTAACGGTAAAATAATTTTTTAAATCGGTCCAGTAGTTTCGGAGCTTATTCAATTCAAACGAACAATAAATAAAATCCTGTTTCTAATATTAGTGTAGATTATATAATTAAGTGCCGTGTGATGCCGGCTTAGAATAGCATCACCCGATTTCTTGCCCGTGGGAGTCGTAAGAAGCGTCTAAGGGACTCGAGGGTGTGTATTGCAATTTAAGGCAAAGGGCTGACAACCTGTCACTATGGCGATATACAATTTTCCGGATGACCCTCAAATGTTTGTCAGACGTGGCGTAAATGTCCGTTCTATGCGGCCGTTTACGCTCTGTCTACCCCGCAAGGGATTATAGGCGTGATATGTGTATGTGTATGTATGTATATAATTATTATTTTAGTGTGATGCCGGCTAAGAATAGCGTCACCCGATTTCTTTCCCGTGGGAGTCGTAGGAGGCGACTTAGGGACTCGAGAGTGTGTATTGCAATTTAGGCGTTGGGCTGACAACTTGTCACTATGGCGATACACAATTTTCCGAATTACCCTTAAACATATGTCAGACGTGGCGTAAATGTCCGTTTTTGCGGCCGTTTACGCTCTGCCTACCCCGCAAGGGATAATAGGCGTGATATGTGTATGTATGTATTATTTTAGTGTAGATTTTTTTAATGCATTATTTAATGTTTTTTGTCGTCTTTTTATACCGAGTAAGGGACAGTCCTTCGAATACTGATAGGGTACATGAAACATAAAACTGGACAACTTTCCCCCAGAAACATATGTCAGGAAACGCCAAAAAAATGACCTTCCATACAAAATCACAATCAGCTGACTGCATTCACTAAGGGAAGTCAGTTTTTTTCCGTTTCCTGAAATATGTTCCTAGGGGAAAGTTGTTCAGTTTCATGGTTTACATGTACTCAATCAGTATTCGGAGGGCTATCCCTGACACCCTTTAATACAGTAATGATTAAATGTAATCATTACACTGGTACGAATAATGTGGCGTAGTTTGCACATTTTTAAATGAAAAAGTAGTTATTGTGGCATAACTGTAATAGTTAGACATATGGTATTGCGGTCATTTGTATAGATATTGATGTCCTCTATAAAACTGTAGTACATCACTTTGCTCTATTGTCAATAATTTCCACAGCGTACGCGATATAAGATATTTTATGGGTACATTTTTCACACGTTGGGTTACATTATCGAAATTTTCACGCGGATCCCTATTTTTTTCTCGTATAAAATATAGCCTATGTTCATCAGGAATAATGTAGGATTATAATGGTGAAAGAATTTTTAAAATCGGGCCAGTAGTTTCGGAGCCTATTCGATGCAAACAAACAAACAAACAAACAAACAATCAAACAATCAAATCTTTCCTCTTTATAATATTAGTGTAGATGTCATAACAATAATTATCTCGTAGGTAGTATATGACTCTTATAGGGCATTACACTGTTTTTACGTTTTCATGTTTCTTTAGTTATCACCAACCCATTCAATTATTCCTATCTAGTCACTCACTAGTCATATTTAAATTCATATCTGTACTAATATTATAAATCTGAGAGTTTGTGTGTGTATATGCATGTTTGTTCCCTCTTTCCGCTCAAACGGCTTGACCGATTTGGATGAAATTTGGAACACAGGTAGAGTATGACCTGGAATAACACATAGGCTATTTTTTAGCGCCGGAAAACAACTATTACCACGGGAAATGAGTGGCAGTGGGTAAAACCGCTGGGCTGAAATCTAGTTGGTAATACAGAAAGTGCGATGTCAAAGGCACTCATTTGACTTTGAATACAATCGCAATGTATGTGATGAGTCACAGATAACTAGGTTGTGTTTACGAGTTAAATAAATTATGATAATTTTTTACACACACATATCACGCCTATAATCCCTTGCGGGGTAGGCAGAGCATAAACGGCCGCATATAACGGTCATTTAAGCCACGTCTGACAAATATTTGAGGGTCATTCGGAAAATTGTGTATTGCTATAGTGACAGGTTGTCAGCCCATCGCCTAAATTGCAATACACACCCTCGAGTCCCTTAGTCGCCTCATACGACTCCCACGGGCAAGAAACGGGGTGATGCTATTCTAAGCCGGCATCACACGGCACTGCTGTAATTTTTTACAACTTAATAGAAAATAAATAGCACAGGCGGTGGTGTAGAAAACTTAAGAGAAATTTGTCTTTAAGGTTGCGATATTTTGGTGTATTTTCTTACAAAATTGTACAAGTTAATTTTCATACGGCTTGTACAAAAAACTCGCAACCATAAAATTTTGAACGGACCCAATTTGACAGGTTGTTATTCGGTTAGTGAATTATCTTAGCATCTCTTAAATTAGCGTTGTCCCTTGCCGGCAAATAGGTATAGAAAAGGATAGGAGATCTATTATTCATGTATGTCTTATAATTTGACGCAAAATACGCGTAATAAATTGACTAGATATAGCAGTTTTTCGCTATCTCCTATTTTCAAACCTATTTGACGAAAAGTCACAGCGCTGCTAAGATAAGGTGAATTAAGAGAATTTATTTCCCGAATTGAGGCCAATGTTGGTTATAACTTGTAACTTTTTAGATATTTTGACAACTTTGCCCATCTTACTCACAACCTGTCAAATTGGGACTTGTATAAATTGACTGAAAATCTGAACGGTTGAAATTGTTGATATCAATAAGTTTATTAAGACTTGACTATTTTGTAGACACTAGACACCACTCCACTTACCGAGATCAGACTTTCGAATTTCCAAATTCAGGTACAAATTCGAGCACTTTTTCATTCTGAACACAACAACAGTTTTATACATAGCATAAGAGTGAATGGCACACGAGAATCACTGATGAAACCCTGGAACTCCGCCAAAAAATCCATTTTTCGAATATTTTCTGTTACTAGCGGTGGATCTGTGAGAATTCCATATTCCAGGAAATCCAAGTCTGATGGAATCCAATTCCAAATTCAAGTCTCTTCACCAATAAGGCGTGTTCCCATTCAGATCTGCTCTCGACGTCCAGGAGTTGCCATATTTGATTCTCGCACAAGAGATTGCTGGCGACGACCTAACCGAAGATTTTTCTATCGTATAATTGACGCCTTTATTATTGTCCCAGAATTCCTGTCCTTTGCATTTGAAGCAAACGCAGAATTCTAGCTTTCTTGAGTGTATCGGCAGTTGTAATCTGAATCCGAAGGTGTCGTACAAGGATTGTCCGTTGGAGCCGAGCGGTCCTGATTCTACAAACGCGCAGTATGTGTCCTCACTCGTCGTCCATCCATCGGAGCTGGCGCGTATAAACACTTCCTTCAAATAATCCAGGTTCTTAACTTTCACTGTACCGTCCAAAGCGCACTCGTTTTGTTTCACTATAACGTTCTCCAACGCGACACATTCTTCAGTGATTTTCCTGCGGAATTCTAAATAGTCTGACGCTGGTTGCACGAATCTCGTTTCCCAGATGTCTGCAGCAGACTGGGGAGGGGGTTTTCGTTCTGCAGGTGGACTGGCGACGATCTTCAGCGCCCAGTACGGTGGAACGTGAGACGGTTCTGTCATGAACCTCACTTGTTCTAACGCGTATCCTCTGTCGTCAGCGAAGACGACCCTTTTCTTCTTTTTGTCAGTTTCCGTTCTGATGCAAGACCGCGGCGCTTGTCTGAGGGTCAGTTGCACTGGTTTTAAAGCTGCTAGGCAGGGCGCTGAGAATCCTCTGGTAGTGAGCTTGACTGGTCTTCTGATGGGCGTGTAGTCAGTCAGGAAGCCGGCCGGTGGACTGCAGCCGTAGAACATTTGCTCGGACGCTATCATGTCGATAGCGGCGCACATTTTGATCTCTGCAAAGAGAATAAGAATACGTGTAAACACTTTGATAGTCAAATGCGAACTAAACAGATGTAATCGCGTCGACCGCTTATATACCCTGCGTAAGCGCCGCGTGTTCCGATATAGGCGTGTACGGTGACTGTAAATTACTTTATTTTCGGGATCTTTTATTGACATTGAGATATTTGGAGATGTAGGTCAGGGACGGGTAAACGGGTTGCAAGTTAATGTGTATTTGTTTACGCTGTAAATATAATTAATTTTTATGACAACTGTAAATTTGCATTTCATCACAGGTTTTGCGGACGTTTCTAATATCTTAAGCCTTGTGAAATTAAAGCATAAATAAGAAGCTGAAACGTTTTTATCAAAAAATTTATTATGAAAAGCCTTTTACGTACATACATAGATATATCGCCTCTATCCTTTGCGGGTTAGGCAGAGCGTAAACGGCCGCAAAAAACGGACATTTACGCCACGTCTAACAAAGTATTACGCCCGCCGCCCGTCAGCTGTGATTGCCGAACACTGATGTATCGGTATAATCTCTCTACCAACTATATAACAAGTAAGTCGTGTAAACCCACATCATGAGTGATATTTAATAATAAAAAAAGTATATTATTATCCTGAATCCCGCGTGATCATACGCACCCTACACGCGGCGGCGGCGGCAGGCGGCGGTCACCCGGCAGCCGCGTGACGGCGTATCGGCGCGCGCGCAGACAAACATCAATGAAAGCTATTCCGCAACTGGTTGCGTCGCGAGCCGCGTGATTGGGACGTGCTTGTTTCGGGGGTATTGGAACTTGCTCACCTTAATAAAAAAAACTTCCTTTTGTGTCAAGTGTCATACACAGACACAGCACGTTATATCCCTTGCGGAGTAAGCAGAGTCGCTATCGCCGTGTCTGACAAATATTTGCGGAATGTTTCAGAATTATCTACACTAATATTATAAAGAGGAAAGATTTGATTGTTTGAATTGAATAGGCTCCGAACCGATTTTAATAAATCTATTCCTATATTATCTCTGACGAACATCGGCTACTTATATTAAAATTTATTCCCGCGGAAAAACGATTATCAGCGGGGGTAACCACTCGGCAGGCTGCTATCGTATATAACTATAGTGAAAGGTTGTCAACCTGTCACCTAAAATTGTAATACACATGAAACCCTCGAGTCCCTTAGTCGCCTCTTACGACACCCACGGGAAGGAAATGGGGTGATGCTATTCTAAGCCGGCATCGCACGGCAATTTTTGTGTCATTTCTGTTTTAAATTAAACATTTACAGAGTGAAATATAGTCTGATAAAGAAGGAGTTTATCACTACAAAGACAACACAATTAAAGCTATTGTTTAATAATGACAATAATGACGATTGTGACAATAACATTCACATATCACGCCAATAATCCCTTGCGGGGTAGGGAGAGCGTAACCAGCCGCAATAAACGGACATTTACGCCACGTCTGACAAACATTTGAGGGTCACTCGGAAAATTGTGTATCGGCATACCTAGTGACAGGTTGTCAGCCCATCGCCTAAATTGCAATACACCCCCTCCCCTCGAGTCCCTTATTCGCCTCTTACGACTCCCACGGGAAAGAAATGGGGTGACGCTGTTGTAAGCCGACACACGCACGGCGTATATGGCAATAATAAGACTAACAAGGCCCTCAATTCGGGATACAAATTCTCTTAACTTACCTTAAATTACTGCTGTCACTGTCAAATAGGTTTAGAAATTGATAGGAGATATTTAAGGCATGTCATGTTTATAAATGTCAATAGGTTCTTCGCAGTTTCTAGTCAATTTAGTCGCCATTGTCTTCATCGTCGCCTTATTTTGACAGATAACACGTATTTTTCGTCCAATTATAAGAAGACATGACGTGACTAAAATATGTCATACATCCTTTTCAAAACCTATTTGAATGAAAGTGACAGCACCAATTTAAGGTAATTTAAGAGAATTTATATCCCGAATTGAGGCCAATCTTTATTCAATGAGGCTTATCACCGTACAATATTTTAAAAAGCATCCAAAAGCAATAATAAATAAGTAAATATTGGATATTTCAAACACCGCCATCTAGCCCCAAACTAAGCATAATATGATATTCTATTCTATTATATTATTATTTGTAAAACATGATTATGATATTTCAGCTCGATAGAATAATTAAAAAAAAATTGTTTTTTGTTTAATAATAAATAATATATAAATAATAATAATAAATAATAATAAAACAAGTTTTTTGTATGGGACTGGGAGCCCCCTTTAATATTTACTTTATTCAAATTTTTATTTGTTGTTATAGCGGCAACATAAATACATCATCTATGAAAATTTCAACTGTCTAGGTATATCGGTTCAGGAGATACAGCCTTGTAACTGTAGGACGGACGGACAGACAGACGGACAGCCGAGCCTCAGTAATAGGGTTTCCGTTATTACCCTTTGTGTGCGGAACCCTAAAAAGGTGAAATCGGCAGGATTCCGTCCTGTTTGCACGCAAGCATTTTGCCGTTTGCCAAAAAGGACTGGTTTTTAGCACATGTCACTTGTCAGCCCCTTAATAAATTACAACCACATTATAACAACACAATAAAGATGATGATGTTTATGCAATTTTTCAATGCGATTTCACACAAAAAAACTAAAATATTTGAATACTTGCAAAATTTTGGCAGGAACCTGCCCGCGCTTGAAAATAAAAGCTAACCTAACCTAACACGGGAAGTGTTTCAAAGTTTGGTATTTAATAAAACTACATTTTTCAAACTTCCACATGGAATCCTGACCTAGCACAAAGAATTTAGAAATGAATGACTTATCTTCCAAACGCCACAGACATAATTATAGCTACGTACGTGATCGCATCGTGATCGATAAGTTAAATTGGGCACAACAGAAGATTACAACTACAAGTTAATAGGTAAAATGGTGATCACGGTATTACTTTACTTGAACCCTGTTTTGGAGCATGCATACATTTCATCATCTCGTAGGTGTTAAAATTTTGACTACGTTAAAGTTAGTTAATAAATGCCTACTCACTACCCCGGGTTTGCTATAAGAGATTTATTAAATAAATAATAGAAATCAGTATCCTTAATCAGTTTTTTTTATTATTATTAATGATGGGTTAGCTCTTGACTCTAGTGAAGGTCATAGGACAGAGACATGGTCTAAGCATAAGAATAGATAATAATACTGGCGTATAGAAACGAAACTCCTTTGTCTGGGCCCCAAAAGCCGCGCTTTAAATACCTACTTCCCCCCGCAGCCCGTAACGCCCCGCACTCCCCCGCGCTTTAAGTCGGGGCTGTCACGTGCCAATAATTTTATTCCAGACTAGCGGTCAGTCAAGCGGTTGCGACCGCTGCTAACAGTTTTCCCGTGGGAACAAAATATTTACCCGTTTTAAAGTCTTACCTTACCATTTTATTGTTAATAGGTAGGTACAGAATTTTAAAATAGGTACAAAAATGGCTCCGTGTGGTGCCAGATTAGAAAAGCATTCTTTTTGTAAAACGCGTTCTCCCTATGAATACAACACCTTGCATTGCTAAATTTTACACAAAAAAATAAAATTGGACCCGCACGACGAACGTTTCCGCGGCGAAGCGCACTCCCGACTGAATTGTTCGCTAAGAGACAGCCAGACGGATTGACCTTGAGCGCGTCTGGAGCGGGAGTGTCATCTCTATGTGATTTCTACTCTATGGTCTAAGATAGAGCGAGCTCACCCACACACTGACGGAACGCAGGTGGCTACTTGGCGCCAGACTTCGGTGGGATGGTGGTCGCGAGCCAGGCGGCCCCTTACGGAGCCTTCCACCGCGCACGTGGGATCGTTCAGCCGGCCTTATCCACAGGCAAGCCTGGTTACTATACAGATCAAAGTACGGCAGTACTCCCACTTATCGTCCGTTTTTTAAAGAACCGTAAAGAATGCGGCTGTCAAACGAAGAGAAATTGTGAACTCCGATGTTATTCCCATCTGTTCCATTCAACACTTCCAACAAACCCATTTAACCGATTTCATGATAACCGCAATTGTCATGCTAATGCACTTAGTAATGCGAAAATCCTTCATAATAAGGAAAATAATGCGTACGTCAGAAAACGTCATTGTATACGTCAAAGAAGTATAATTTAATGGATAGTCATTTGGTCAGTCATAGTGGTTACAAAATGGCCAGTACTTTTTTACCAATGGCCTATGTTCTTTTGGCAAAGTCGTTTAGTTTTACGAAAGTTTCATACATAAATCATACATACATAAATCACGCCTATATCCCTTACGGGGTAGGCAGAGTGTTAACGGCCGTGAAACGGATATTAACACCACGTCTGACAAAAGCTTGAGGGTCAAATAGATAACTGTGTATGACTATAGTGACAGGTTGTCAGCCCATCGCCTTAAATCGCAATACACACCCTCGAGTCCCTTAGTCGCCTCTTACGACTCCCACGGGAAAGAAATGGGGTGATGCTATTCTAAGCCGGCATCACACTGCATCGCACATACTGACAGGTTGCCTCGCCTAAAATTGCAATACACATGTAACCCTAGAGTCCCTTAGTCGCCTCTTGCAACACCCACGGGGAACTACCAATATTATCCATAGCCCTTGATAGTCAACAAGTACGTATACAGACGTAGTAATCGTACAAACATAAATACATATTAAATGATCAATGCCAAGTCAATTGAAGGTGAACGACACCTCTTAACCAATAAGTACACTCGGGCGCTTAATTTACATACATACATACAAATATCATGCCTATTTATCCCTTGCGGGGTAGGCAGAGCGTAAACAGCCGCAAAAAAGGACGTTTACGCCACGTCTGACATATATTCGGAAAATTGTGTATCGCCATAGTGACAGGTTGTCAGCCCATCGCTTAAAATTGCAATACACACACTCAAGTCCCTTAGTCACCTCTTACGACTCCCTTGGGAAAGAAATGGGTTGATGCTAAGACGGCATCACACGGCCATCGGCATCACGGGTGTTAAACAGTATTAAAAAAACAGAAGTAAACCGTACTTATAAATCTGAGAGTTTGTATGTCTGTGTGTGTTTATGTAGTAGGTATGTTTGTTACCTCTCCACACTCACACGGCTTAACCGATTTGGATGAAATTTGAAACACTAGTAGAGTATAACCTGGAATAACACATAGGGTACTTTTTACCGCAGGAAAACAACTATTACCACGGGAAAATGAGTGGCAGCGAGTGAAATCGCTGGGCGGAAATCTATTAATAATATATTTCTTTATTGCACAAAGTGAGTTAAGTAAATCAATGTAAGATACGCAGTATAATAAGTTGCAAGAATTCCTCGTAAATTTGTCTTGAGATATTATAAAACTACAGACTACAATTTTACAGGTGTAATTCGATGTTCATTGCGTAGTCAGTTAGCCATTATGATACCAAGAAAATTAACCGGCTACGCAATGTACTAAGATTTTCATGTGTAGACTTGTAGCCTTTAGTTTCATAACATAGCCGTGTGCTGCCGGCTTAGAATAGCATCACCCCATTTCTTTCCCGTGGGAGTCGTAAGAGGCGACTGAGGGACTCGAGGGTGTGTATTGTAATTATGTTACCAACTTTATACCGTGTTTTAAGCAAATAAATATCTTTGAATCTTTGCAATTTTAGGCGATGGGCTGACAACCTTTCACAATGGCGATACACAATTTTCCGAATAACACTCAATTATTTGTCAGACGTGGCATAAATGTCCGTTTCTTGCGGCCGTTTATGCTCTGCCTACCACGCAAGGGATTATAGACGTGATATGTGTATGTATGTACATAGGGAAGATTAAGCTCAGCTGCATATGCGGTACGTAAAATTAGAGAGATCACGGATATTGCAACTGCGCGACTTGTTTACTTTAGTTATTTTCATAGCATTATGTCCTATGGAATTTTGCTGTGGGGGCGCGCCGCTGATATTGAAACAATTTTTATTCTCCAAAAGAGGGCCATTAGAGCAATTTATAAACTTTGCAGTCGTGATTCCCTAAGGGAACTGTTTAAGGAAATTAATATTATGACTGTACCGTGTCAATATATTTATGAAAATATCATGTATGTTAGAAAAAATATAAATACTTTCACTAGAAATTGTGACAGGCATAACCGCAATACAAGGAGTAAAAATAAAATAGATCAACCCAAGCATAGACTCGCTAAAGTTAGGACTTCATTTGAAGGTCTAAGTATAAGATACTATAACAAAATACCGGAAGATATATTGAGTTTATCAGAAAGTAAATTTAAGTCTGTTATCAAGAAAACATTATGTTATAAAGCTTACTATAAGTTAGATGAGTACATTAATGACAAAGAGGCATGGAGCTCTGAAATTCCAGCGCAGCACAAGAAACACGCACTCATTTTTAATACCAAAATGGGGCGTGCGTGGAGTTTACAACTGACATAATTTTACAAATCTGCATGGATGTAATTTCAATTGTTTAAAGTAAATATTTTATAAGTTAAAACTGGTAGATTGATCTACTTCAATTTTTACAAAAAAAAAAATATGTAGCCATTTTTGGTCTATACATATTTTTTTTTACTTACAGAATTAGCTAGGGTAGCTTAGGGGCTAGTAAGATTGTTAATTTAGAGTAGGAGCACTTCTGGGCAGGTTTTTTGGTGGGTTTTTCCTGTTCAGGAGGTCCGATTAATTATACGCATGTAAACTACACGCTTTAAAAATCTTGACTTCAATTTGAAACAAATATCGTTTTCAGATGGTGGTGGCGTAAAGTTACATGCCGTGTGATTAACCTGGCCAGCCCCGTGGCAGTGCTTTGATTTTTATTTTTTTCTCCCGCCCGAGTCGGTTTTCTATTAGGACATTACAAAATTGTTATAAAAAAAAGAAAATTGTGTGATACAAATTTCTTTTTTTTACAATGACGGTTCATGACGTCAATAAGTGATATGATAATACTATCCTACATTGAATAAAGAATTTCAATTTCAATTTCAATTTAGGGCACTGGCCGCTTTAGCGCCAAACCCATTTCGACCCATAATTTTGACCCTTATTCTCATGGCGACTGTACACAATATATTTCAACTCAGATATATACAAGAGTATTGAGTTCACGACATCCACACAAGTTTGTTTCCGGTTTTTATTTAGATATCTACATGATAAACATTCAAGGCTATAAATAAAACAAACTAAAAAACCACATATCACGCCTACATCCCTTCCGGGGTAGGCAGAGCGCAATGCCGTAAAATGGACATTTACGCATCGTCTGATTAACATTTTAGGGTCATTCAGAAAATTGTGTATCACCATAGTGACAGGTTGTTGTCGAGTCCCTAAGTCGCGCCTTAAGACACCAACGGGAAAGAAATGGGGTGATGCTATTCTAATGATGCATCTATAGCAACAACAAAATGGCTCTCTAGCCCTTTTTTTACACGCAGCGTACTTTCCATTAGTTAAAAGATTAGATTACAACCTGACATACAAAAATACCTACGAATGTAAGTATGAAAGATTAACGAGTGTTTTGTCACGTTGTTTAAGCGTGAAAAATTATACAGGGTGGCCCAATCGTAAGTAAGTAAATCAAAATACTATATTGCGTGTGATGCCGGCTTCGAATAGCATCACCCCATTTCTTTTCCGTGGAAGTCGTAAGTGGCGACTAAGGGACTTGAGGATGTGTATTGCAATTTTAGGCGATGGGCTGACAACCTTTCACTATGGCGATACACAATTTTCCGAATGACCCTCAAACATTTGTCATACGTGGTGTAAATAGCTGTTTTTGCGGCCGTTTACGCTCTGCCTACCCCGCAAGGGATTATAGGCGTGATATGTGTAGGTATGTGTATAAATTAAAATAACAAATTGAAAAATATTAGCGCGCGACGGGACTTAAACTTGGGACCGTGAGGTACCGTCCCACTGCTCTGCCAACTGAGCTACCGAAACTTCCCATTTTCTTTTTAATCTCTTGGTACTCGTCTCGAACTGTGAATTTAACAATATTTTTGTGTCTGTGTGAAGCCGGTTTAGAATTTCCGTGTGCTGTCGGCTTAGAATAGCATTACCCCCTTTTTCACGTGGGTGTCGTAAGAGTCGACTAAGGAACTCTAAGGTTACATGTGTCTTGCAATTTTAGGCGATGGGCTGATAAACTGTCACTATAGCGATACACAATTTTCCGAATGACCCTCAAATGTTAAACAGACGTAGCTTGAATATTCGTTTTTGACGGCTGTTTACGCTCTGCCTTCCCCGAAAGGGGTATAACATACATACATACACATATCACGCCTATAATCCCTTGCGGGTTAGGCTGAGCGTAAACAGCCGCAAAACAGCTATTTACACCACGTATGACAAATGTTTGAGGGTTATTTGGAATATTGTGTATCGCTATAGTGACAGGTTGTCAGCCCACCGCCTAAAATTGCAATACACACCCTCGGGTCCCTTAGTCGCCTTTACGACTCCCACGAGAAAGAAATGGGGTGATGCTATTCTAAGCCGGCATCACACGAAATAAATTCTGTTCATGAATAACGTGACACAATACAATGTACACTTTGGTCTTATCATTATCACAATAAAATTCTTCTAAACTATAATAGTAGTTTATGCAACTGTCGTATAATGGGGGTTATTAGAATGCGAGTGTCTGTTTATCACACGAGGCGCAGCCGAGTGTGATAATAGTTTGACACGAGCATTCTAATGCCTAATTATAGCAGTTGCATACACTATTTTATCTACACTCTCCAAAAAAGCTCAGAAACACTTTTCTAAACATACGCACCGGCCATTGCAAGGCCCGATACATGGACAAATTCAATACGAGAACGTAATATGGCTTGATATGAATTTTTAAAAATCTATACTTTAGCAGTTGTTTAGATGTGGAGTCTTAACAATAACTTAACTAAACAACTGAACAACATCTGAACAACAACTGAACAACATCTGAACAACAACTGAACAACATCTGAACAACATCGAAATAACAACTGAACAACATCTGTACAACAACTGAACAACATCTGAACAACATCTGTACAACAACTGAACAACAACTGAACAACATCGGAATAACATCTGAACCACAACTAATCAACATCTGAACAACAAAAGAACAAGAACCTATTAAAACAACTGAACAACATCCGAAAAATTACCGTACAACAACAACTGTCAGGTGCGGCGGAAGATAGCGATTTGAGTATTGGAAAAAAAAAACTTCGTTTCATTTCTCAACTTTATCGTATTAAGAGTTTTGTCATTAAGTCATTACGCTTCTGTAATTTATAATAAACCCTAGTTTTTATAGGCAGAATGCATAAAGTAGGCCATTATGCATCTGTTTTCGAATTCATAATTCGAACATTATGAGACGAGTGTATATAAAAATATTTTTCTAATAAGTTTTATTTTAATAGGTTTCCATCACTTGTTTTTCTTGGTTTTAAACGAACAACACATAAAAACGTGTTCACGATATGGCTGATAACAAGATATACTCAGTAATAAAGTATGTGTCATTGAACTGTAATCTTATCACGCATTCCATTTTTAAATTTGAATGCCAAGGTCGTGTGTTTTGGCGTCATGGTAACCCCCGCGAAGATTAACAGGGTTGGCAGTACATAATAATAAGACTTGCAGTTTTTACATATTACACCTTTATCCCTTTCGGGATAAGTTACATGCCGTGTTATTAACTTGGCCAGCCCCGAGGCAGTGCCTTTATTTTTATTTTTTATCCCGCCCGAGTCGGTTTTCTATTAGGACAATACGAAATTGTTATAAAAGCAAATTTCGTTTTTTTTACAATGACGGATCATGACGTAAGTGATAATAATATCCTAAATTGAATAAAGTAATTCCATTTTCATTAGGCAGAGCGTTAATAGCGGTAAAAATACGGTCGCTAACCTCACGTCATACGAATATTTGAGAGCCGTTTTAGAAAAATCGTGTCAGCATCACTCTAGTGACAGGTTGTCAGCCTGTCGCCTAAAATTATAACACACATGAAAGCCTCGAGTCCCTTAGTCGCCTCATATGACACCCGAAAGAAAGAAATGGGGTGATGCCATTCTAAGCCAGCATCACTCGACAGCAAGGTTTTAAGATTGCAATAACTATATCTATCACTAGCTCGGCTTATTATTATCTGTTTCTTCTATTGTTGTAATACAGGGTGTAACGGACAGCCCTCCGAATACTAATAGGGTGCATTCAGACCATTAAACTAAACAACTTTCCCATTCGAATATATTTCATAAAGTTTTTTTTTGTATAGTAAAGTCACTCAGTTGATCGTGATTTTGTATGGGAGGTCAAATTACATATGTTCCTATGGGAAAGTCGCTCAGTTTTATGGTCTGAATGCACGCTATCAGTATTCGGATTCGGAGGGCTGTACCTTACATCCTGTATAGTAAAATAACGCTATAAAATACCACGATTACCGATATATGCTTACTTATTGAAATTCCATTAAAGATTATGCGATATCGACAGAAGCCGGTACAAAGATACTTTTTATAAGCCAATTAAAGACAGGCTGCAGCTTAAAAACGTTCAGTTTTTGTATGCGTCTGTTTGAAAGCGGCGCCACTCACGCGATTTAGACATGCAAAAGTTGGTTGTGGCGTTTACATATTGTGCAAATATTAAACTGGTACATATGGGTTGTAATTTGAACACGAGTAAAGTAACTTCTTTTATAAATCACTATTAAAGTAGGTAACTACTTCTATTTACAGTGTTTTAGGGAAATTACTGTGCGTACAAACTTTCAGGGCTTGTTCTTGATGTTAAACTGAACAACTTTTCTTTGCACCATAGTCACAGTATAATTAAAAGTACTAGCGTACCATAGTTCCGAAATTCGAGAAGACATCTAATCCTTTCATATAAAATCAATCGAGCAGCAACGATATCTGTTAGGGAAGACCAACAAATTTATTTCGTATTTCGAAAAAAAAATATGAATAAAAGTTGTTCAGTCTCACGTCTACAATACTCCCTGAAAGTCCCTCCCAGTTACTGACTTGCATCTGTGAATGTTTTCCTTTATTTTATTTATTTACGATTTATTGTACACAGGAACAGTAAAAAGACAAACACATAAAGAATACAGACACAACAGGCACTGCTTATCTCTAATAAGAAACTTCTTACAACAGACCTTGGGAAGAGTAATGGTATTAAACGTAATGTTAGGATGCCGTGTGATATCAGCTTAGAATAGCATCACCCCATTTCTTTCGTAAGGGGCGTCTAAGGGACTTGAGATGGGCTGACCACCTATCACTATAGCGATACACAATTTTCCGAATGACCCTCAAATGTTTGTCAGAAGTGGCGGAAATTACAGTTTTGTACAGCTTTCTACGCTCTGCCTACCCCGCAACTCCACAAGGAATTATAGGCGTGATATACGTATGCATGTTTTGCATACAATTACCCTATTTTATGACTATAATGATAGATACACTGAATACCAAAAAAACACTTCCCATGTTAGGTATAGGCGCGGGCAGGATTTGAACCTGCGACTTTCGCAAATGCTTTCGCATTACTAGTGGCGACGCCTCTTCCATCTGGGCTACCGCAGTTAGATATAAATTATTTTTATTTGTTATTTTGTGCAATTAAGTGTTTTGACTTACTTACTTACTATATGACGCCTTTATGCCTTGCGGGGAAGGCAGAGCGTAAACGGCTCTAAAAACGGGTGGATGTTGCCTGATGATGATAAAACAATTTAAATTCTATTCGATAATGTACGTGACTGTACCTCGTCCAGTCAATAAAGAGTTAATAGTATTTAATTATTATAGTTTTTGCCACAAAACAGTTTGGTAAGCAGGCGGTTGGCAGCCGGATAGCGGTGTGACGTAAAGTGTTTAAACAACCGTATTACAGTACCTACCTACTAAGTAAACTTTTTAAAGCAACAAGGTACTTTGGGTACGATTATTTTGAAAACACGACCCCTTTCCCGTAGCTGCCGTGAGAAAAATTGATATTTTTGGATGCACGCAATTTCGTTGGTGAATACGATAAACACCTTATTTAAATGTATGAGCCCTACTACTTGTAGTAGACGGTTGAAAAACTCTGACACCAGGGTTCATCGGGTCGTTGGACGACTCGGTGTCCCACAAGAAAAGAAAGAAAGAATATATAAATAACTAGCTTATACCCGCGACTTCGTCCGCGTTTGATAGTTTTTTTAGGCAGAAGTTCTAAAGTAGGTATTCATAGTAAGTGTGACAGTGATATTAGAACAGCTCTTATCTCTATTGTTTAAAGATGACTTGCTTGCTTCTGTTGTTAACGGGACAATTCATTGCGTGTGATGGCGGCTTTGAATAGCATCACCCTATTTCTTTCCCGCGGGAGTCGTAAGAGGCGACTAAGGGACTCGAGGGTGTGTATTGCAATTTTAGGCGATGGGCTGACAACCTGTCACTATAGCGATACACAATTTTCCGAATGACTCTCAAACATTTGTCAGACGTGGTGTAAATGGCCGTTTTTTGAGGCTGTTTACGCTCTGCCTATCCTGCAAGGGATTATAGGCGTGATATGTTACATACACATATCATGTATGTATGCATTTTTTGTTTTTCTGTCCTCGGTAAAAAGTAGGCAATGGCCTTTCTTTACTTATTCCCATCATACTGAATAACTTTTGTTTGGAACCATTTCTGTATCTCCAAAAGTTTAGGTTGGCTCCTGATGGTAGACCTGGTGGTGTACATAAGGTACTCCGGATCCTCAATGTCCTTGTGAAAAGAAGCAGCCCATCATACTGAACTACTTTTGTTTTAGAACCATGCCTGTATCTCTAATAGTTTAGCTGGGCTCCTGATGATTCACCTGGTGGTGTATATAAGGTACTCCAGATCCTCAATGTCTTTGTGAAAAGAAGCGGCCCATCATACTGAACAACTTTTGTTTTGGAACCATTTCTGTATCTCCAATAGTTTAGGTGCGCTACTGATGGTACACCTGGTGGTCTACATAAGGTACTACAGAGCCCCAATGTCCTTGTGAAAAGAAGCAGCCCATCATACTGAACAACTTTTGTTTTGGAACCATTTCTGCATCTCCAATAGTTTAGCTGGGCTCCTGGTGGTACACCTGGTGGTCTACATAAGGTACTCCAGATCCTCAATGTCCTTGTGAAAAGAAGCGGCCCATCATACTGAACAACTTTTGTTTTGGAACCATGCCTGTATCTCTAATAGTTTAGCTGGGCTCCTGGTGGTACACCTGGTGGTCTACATAAGGTACTCCAGAGCCCCAATGTCCTTGTGAAAAGAAGCGCCCCATTATACTGAACAACTTTTGTTTTGGAACCATGCCTGTATCTCTAATAGTTTAGCTGGGCTCCTGGTGGTACACCTGGTGGTCTACATAAGGTACTCCAGAGCCCCAATGTCCTTGTGAAAAAAGTGGCCCATCATACTGAACAACTTTTGTTCTGGAACCATGCCTGTATCTCTAATAGTTTAGCTGGGCTCCTGATGGTACACCTGGTGGTCTACATAAGGTACTCCAGATCCCCAACGTCCTTGTGAAAAGAAGCGGCCCATCATACTAAACAACTTTTGTTTTGGAACCATGCCTGTATCTCTAATAGTTTAGCTGGGCTCCTGGTCGTACACCTGGTGGTCTACATCTATACTCCAGACCCTCGAATAGTGATAAAAAGTAGCCTATGTCCGTTCTCGGTATGCTAGCAATCTCTGTGCCAAGTTTCATGAAGATCGGTTCAGCGGTTTGGCCGTGAAAGCGTAGCAGACAGACAGACAGACAGACAGAGTTACTTTCGCATTTATAATATTAGTGTGGATGATTTTTATCGCCGGAAAACACACGTTTTTTATATTTTTTATTTTATTTCACAGACGTACACAACAGTTTACAATCAATGCAGATTCACACATTATAATACGGGGTGTAAGGGACGGTGTACCGAAAACTTTTCAGGCATAATCAGACCATAAAACTGAACAACTTTTTCTATGGAAGCTATGTTGGTAAACGAGATTTTTTTTTCGACCTCCCATACAAAATTCCCGATCAGCTGACTGACTTTCTATGGAAACTCGAAAAAAAAAAATTCGTTTCCCAACATAGGCTCCATAGTAAAAGTTGTTCAGTTTCATGGTCTGATCGTGCCTGCAAAGTTTTCGGTACACCGTCCCTTACACCCTGTTTATCTTAGGTAGTATTCTAGATTGAAAACCACAAACGTGAACGTACAGCTTGGTTAGGCGAATGGGTACTATTAAATTAGACATGATTATTAAATAGTTGGCAAACAAATCTTAAATATTTAACATGCAACATGGGAACAGTAAGATTTTAGAATAACATTTACTAAAAGAACATTAGCTGTTTGAGGTTGAGGATTTTTGAAACTGATTTCTTAAATAAATAATGATTTGAATTTAATATAATCGACATCTTTTTTATTCATACATAGGACATTATACAGACGACACATTCTAGTTAAGGGATTGTAATAGCTAGTATTGTTTTTCTAAACTTTTGACAGAAATGTTTTTGGATGGCGAGGGTTAGTTTTCGTGGAGATATCCAATTGATATACGATTAAAGAAAGTATGCTCGATAGATTTATTTTTCAAAGTTTGATCTATTTTTAGACTATTTTGCGTAGTGTATAGCAAGCTTATGAATATAACACATCATTTTTGGCGAATACAATACGTCTTGTACATTACTAGATTCTTGTCGTACAGTTTTTTTATTACTTGTTTAATTTGGGAGAAATTTACAAAAGAGTGAAATATCGTCTAAATATGGCGATTCCGCTCTGTTCTCACACACAGGATTTGCCATTTGTGGGAAAGAGACGTTTAAAAGTTCAAGGCTCTTAACGCACCGCAACGAATGCGTCTGTCAGACGAAACTAAATTGCGAATTACGACCTTATACGCACACAAACACATCACGCCTATAATCCCTTGCGGGGTAGGCATAGCGCAAACAGCCGCAAAAATGGACATTTACGTCACGTCTGACAAATATTTGAGGATCCTTCGGAAAATTGTGTATCGCCACAGTGACAGGTTGTCAGCCCATCGCCTAAAATTTCAATACGGTGTGTATTGCAATTTCACGTTTCTAAGTCGCCTCTTACGACTCCCAAGGGAAAGGTGCTGCTATTCTATGTAAAATTTACAAACAATATAAAAGCAACTACCCCCAATAAATAATTTACAAACAATATAAAAGCAACTACCCCCAATAAATAATTTACAAACAATATAAAAGCAACTACCCCCAATAAATAATTTACAAACAATATAAAAGCAACTACCCCCAATAAATAATTTACAAACAATATAAAAGCAACTACCCCCAATATAGAACTTTGACCCAAAACTGCAAATTTTTTTTTATTTACGATCTTTTTACCTTATATATACGGCTACGGTTGAATGGGAATAGGATCGGAATCCAACTACCCTATAAAATGAACAACTTTCTACAATAAACTAGAATTTACCTACGCGCAATCATTCATACAAATTGAAAAGTTTATCAACGCAGTAAGATTTAACTTAGTAATAATTGCATTCAGTTATCAACCCTATGCAACTAAATAAAGGACTACATTCCTCTGCAAGTGCTGTTGTAAATAAGTTATTTTGAACCTAAATTATCGGAGTCACGTGAGACGAACACGTGATTTTCGAGAAAATTTTGTTTTTGATCATTTAAGGGTCAAATTACAAACAATAAAAGCAATTAATCAATACAGGCCTTTTTCTTTTTATGACCGTGTGATGCCGGCATAGAAATATAGAATAGCATCAACTCATTTCTTTCCCGTGGGTGCCGTAAGAAAGGGACTCGAGGGTTACATGTATATTGCAATTTTAGGCGATGGGCTGATAACGTGCCACTATGGTAATACACCATTTTATGAAAGACCCTCAAATGTTTGTCAGACGTGGCGTAAATGTCCGTTAATGCTCTGCCTAACCCGCAAGGAATGAAGGCGTGATGTATGCGTGTATTCTTTTTATAATAATATGCCCTATATTCTGTTATCTTTTTCTTATTGCGCAATTAAGTATTATTACTTACTTACTAACAGAGAGATAGTTCCGTGCTTCGGAAGGCACACTTAAGCTGTCGGCCCCGGTTGCTTTAGATGGCGGCCGTTATATGTACAAATATCATATAGAGGGAGGCAACTAGAGGGGTTCATATCAGCTGTGGACTGTTATCTTTCTTAATTTGTCATTAAAAAAGAATTCTGTGATGACGAAAGCGACATACATATGCATTACGTACATATATATGCATTCTGCCTACCCCGCTAGGGTTGTAGACGTGATTTGAACGATTAACCTCTTTAAGTGATCTTCTTAATGACCGGCTCTTATTGTTGTATTAAATAAAGTGTTTACTTTTAGTGTTCTCGGAGATATTGTTAGTTTATTTATATGAATAGTAATACACAGACGATTGTCTTGTTAATTTATTTAGAACTGGCGTATCTTTCTCGTACCTTCGGCGTATCTACTGTATTTTTAGGGTTCCGTACCCAAAGGGTAATAACGGAAACCCTATTACTGAGGCTCGGCTGTCCGTCTGTCTGTCCGTCCGTCCGTCCTACAGTTACGAGGCTGTATCTCCTGAACCGTTATAACTAGACATATGAAATTTTTACAGATGATGTATTTCTGTTGCCGCTATAACAACAAATACTAAAAATTTGAATAAAATAAATATTTAAGGGGGCTCCCATACAAAAAACTTGTTTTTTTTGTATGGAGGCTGTATCTCATAAACCGTGAAAGCTAGACAGTTGAAATTTTAACAGAATATGTTGTATTTCTGTTGCTGCTATAACAACTAAAACAAGTATATATTTTGGGGGCTGCCATACAAAACAAGTTTTTTTTGCAAGTAAATAATGGTACGGAACACTTCGTGCGCGAGTCCGACTCGCACCTGGCCGTTTTTTTTGTTCTTTTTTGCATGTAGCCATTTTTGTTTTTCCAAAGTTAGCTAGGGTATCTTAGGGCCTAGAAAGATTGTTAATTTAGAGTAGGAGCACTTCTGGGCAGGTTATGGGGGATTTTTACTGGGGGCCGATTTAGGTTATAACGGCGTCGAGATTTTGTATGGAATGACACATGGCGGCGGAGTTCGGTCGGAGTTCGGTCGGAATTCGGTCGAGTTTCATCTAGGTGTCAAACAGAATGACAAGTAATTTACATACAAAGTTCTTCATGTCATCGGGTTTTTGTCCCTTTCTACGATTATTTTGTCTATGGTGTCGAAAAGCGGTCGAGCTATGACAACCAAGTTTCTGTCATTGTGCTCGACCATGAGCAGTCTCAAGCATAGGTGCCTTGCCGTTGTCGAGTTACATATAATTATGATAACTAATTGAAAATTACCCATAACTATAAGATTTTCAAGGCAGGTAATGCATCTGTAGGATATTTTAGACCACATGAGCAGAATAAACTCGTTTAAAAAAGTAGTTAGGTAACTTTACCGACACACTGAAAGTACATATAAAACTACCACTTGCCATCAGCTACTGTTGATTTTCGATTAGCAATACAAAGCACTTTCAGAGTCAAGAGGAAGGTGTAGGAGTCTTTGCAACTGTTTTATTTTTTTGGGTTCAGTTTTATGCGTTATATATTTACATTCTAAATAATCATTTCGATTACTTTTCAGACTGATGATGATAACATTATGATAGCTGATATTCAATATTATAATGAATATCATTACAATAACAAATGTGTTATAAATGCTTTATCTCGTGATCAAAATTTGTACTTCTTGTGCTTGTCAATAGTTGGCGTAGCTTCGTACTGTATCAACAAACATCACTGTAGGATTGCTAAAACTTGATATTTTTACAAAAATTTACAAGAATGTTTCATTAAATATTGAATGCACACTTTACTAATTTTTACATATCATACATAAATCACGCTTCTTACCCGCAGCGCCTACTTCCTTCCACTTACGACGATCCTTGCATACTTTTTTTGCCTTCTCTACATTCATTTATCTTTTCATGCAGGCTCGTTGGTTTATTTTTTACCAATGAACGTACATGCGTGTGATGATGATTGCCGTGTGATGACGGCGTAGAATAGCATCACCCCATTCTTTTCTCGTGGGTGTTGAATCAAGCGACTAAGGAACTCGAGAGTTACATAGGTATTGCAATTCTAAGCGATGAGCGGCTGTCAGCTACTTACTATAGCTGTTACTACAGCGATACCGAATTTTATGAATGACCCTCAAATGTTTGTCAGAAGTGGCGTAAGTGATCGTTTTTTTACGGCCGTTTACACTCTGCCTACCCTGCATGGGATATAGGTGTGATATTTGTATGTGGGCATGTATGTAAAGTTTTCACTTTCATTTTGGTTTCAAATCCAGGATTTCCATATGAAGAGCCATCAGGTTGAAGGTTGTACTTGTGTACGGTGTGTGCAATATTCGTTTATAACTCGTGCTCTACAATGCGCTACATACATACATAGATCAGACTATTGCAGTCCACTGTTGGACGTAGGCCTCCCCTAGAGTAAGTACAGGGCAAAATCTCTCGTTTTTTCCATCCAGTCATCAGTCCATCAGGTCGGAGGTCGTCCAACGCTACGCTTGCCGCGGCGAGGCCTCCATTCGAGAACCCGCTTACTCCACCATCCGTCCGTTCTAGTCTCATTCCGGATTTGATCCATTAGAAAGATACTGGACCTTTCCATAGGACACGACACGTTTACTACGCGCGCTCTATTCTTTTCTTTTGTTGGTGACGCGTATTTTGCTCGTGTACAACACGTGTATGATACGTGTGTAACGCGTACTCTACACGTGTGTTACGCGAGCTCTACTTGTATACAACGCTTGCTTTACAATATGCAACGCGTGCTCTACATGTGTACAACGCGTGGGCTGCGCGGGTGACTTTGTATTAACACGCGTATACCACGCGTAAAACCGCCCAACATCCTAATAGACCAACATCCTAAGTCTTACAGTTTTCAGAATAATCACTTTAAATTACTTCATAATAAGGTACAGAAATTCCATACATTTTAACTGACTATTAAATACTCTTTTCTCCAATTTGCTCGGAAATGGCTTCAGTACTTTAAAAAAAGAATACGTCAATGGGCTCATTTATGTAGTCAAGGCGCCGAGGACTGTAATAGAAATTTCCGGACTAGGCCGGAAAAAAAAGGTTCTTTAACTTCACACTTTCGTGTTTAGGTGTTTTATGGTACACAATACCATGTTCAGGAACACTTATACCGCGCGCGTTCCATTTTTTAACTAATTGTACAAACTGTAACATAACTTTCAACATGAATTAAAGGGCGGGGCAGACCGGCTCCGTATGCGTTCCGTATCCAGCTCTCGTCCGTAGTCACGCACGAACTGATGACGTTGTAATGTATAGGATTGTATGGGATACGGCACACCGCTTGCGTTGCGTACCCGTTCCGTGCTGCACGCAAGCGGTGTACCGTATCTCATACAGTCCCATACATTACAACGTCATCAGTTCGTGCGTGACTACGGACGAGAGCTGGATACGGAGCCGGTGTGCCCCGCCCTTAAGTGTCGCTCCATAATTCTTTCTTTCAAAATAAATTAATTATTTTCTAAAATTACTGTATTATTATTGTCATTTCCTTGCAAATGAGAGAAAAGTATTGTACAATCCACGGCCGAAATAACAATTTCTGGTCTCGTTTACTTTAGAAGGCCACTCCACCAGATATTGCTTTATACTCGGCTTGTGACGTAATGTACTATTACATCATACTTTAACAATCCTTGATAAATTTTCATTTCATTATTGTAGAGGAGCCCACATTGCCAATGGGGTTTTACTCGAGCGTCAGAGACCATAACATAAGATCAGCCAAGATTCAAGATTAAGAGCAATTCATGCAAAAATTTAGTGAGAGCTGTCAAAATTAAAACTTGGGAACTATCCATGCTAGACTGTTTCTGTGGATAAGTTGTAGGTCTTGACAAGATCTACATTTGAGATGACAGCTGTCAGTTTGTTGTGCCTTTTTGCACTGACTTCAATTTGTTTGCCAGAGGAACATTTGTGTAACATTTTCATTCATTACTGCACATTTTGGGCTCACAAGTACAAACCGCTTCTGATTGTAAAAAAGGGTTTAATGAATAAAAGTTCCAGAGTTAACTTTCAGTGCTGTTATTACGTTTTCTTTAAAGCAACTTATGAATACATTAATATTTCACGAACAGCAACACGTTTTCACGACAGCGACATATCAGGCACCATAGGACAAAAATCTATAGCGCTAGTGATGTACAATACACCAACTACTGATGCCACACAAGGCGAGTCGATCTAATGCAGGCTAAATCTATAGCCTAACTTATTGTATTAGTAAATATTACCGCACTTTATTAGTATTCTCAGCTAAAATAATTGGCAAAACTGCCCAACAAATTACCCCCTTTAACCCTGTAGTCCACCTAGAGGTCCATCTGGAGGACCACAAGTATTTTTTCCTATGGTCCACGCTACTGCCGTGCTAACAAAAAGTATGCTAAACACGATTTTTTCAATATTGAGTTGTGTACAAATTTTGGGATCGAGTTTTTAATTTATAATATTCTGGGACACTACTAATGCATGCAGTGTCTTTAGATTCTGCATTCTTTTGTAGCAAGTCATTGCTATTGCTAATAATTTCAATTTCTGAACGATTCCGATTATTTCCGATCGTCTGAATTCTGAAAAAAAGGCTAATTATGTCTTAATTTAGGAGATTGCTCCCGACCGCGTGCCGTGCATGGCGATTTTCAGTTTTCGTTTTTTTTTCGATTGATTGTTTCTAATTTCTAACCAAACAGTTCAAAGACCTTAAGTGAAGTAAAAATACAAACTCTTTGTGGTGATTTGGTGCCTTGGATTTCATGTAGACTTTACGAGGGACTATAAATCGTTTCCGAGTCTTATTTCACTTAAACATACCTATTATATTTACTAACAATAAGCGACATCCGCAACGCATTTAACTCTCTAGAAAGAGACGTGCTGTTGAATGAGGCTTTCGCCAAGATTCCTTCTCTCTATCCTTTTCTTCATCAACTGTATTCCTCTCCTTCTAATCTTTTTTACGGACAAAACCCTATTCTTTCTCAAGTTGGTGTTCAGCAGGGAGATCCACTTGGCCCTCTTGTATTTAGTCTCGGCATCCAGAAAGTGATTGAGGACCTGCAATCCCCTCTCAACGTATGGTACCTTGATGACGGCACCATAGGGGGCAAACCGGATGTTGTAGAACGGGATTTGCAGGTTCTCTTGCCCCGCTTGAAGGAGCTGGGACTCGAAGTCAATACAGCCAAGTGCGAATTCTTCCCTTGCGGTCCGGATTCACGCTGTGTGTTTCCTCATTTTGAAAATCTTGTTCCTGGACTGACGGAGTTGAACACCAACAGCTTTTCCCTTCTTGGTTCCCCAATTTTTTCTTCCTCTATTCCGGAAGCTATCTTGGCAAGAGAAAGGCTTCTCCTCGATGCGCAGGAGCGCCTTTCCAAATTGTCGGCTCACATAGCGTTGACTCTGCTACGTGTGTGCTTCGCAGTCCCCAAGCTGATGTATCTGCTTCGTACCGCACCAACTTGGATGTACCCCGATAGCCTCTCCGCTTTTGATGACGTCCTCAAAAACTCGATTGAGTCCATTTTGAACGTAGGCATGAGCGAGGATCAGTGGGCCCAGGCATCTTTACCCATACGGAATGGGGGTCTCGGTGTTCGACGAGCTACAGAGGTGAGTCTCCCGGCTTTCTTAGCGTCGGTTCATGCGGTGTCGAGCCTTGTCACTACTATTCTCCCCAACGGTGACAGGGTGAGCATTCCGCATGGATCCGACGCTATCAGAGCATGGACGTCTCGCTATCAGGGTGAGTCTTTGCCCTCAGATCCCCACTGTCAGCGTGCGTGGGATGAGGTTGGTTGCAAGGCCACATCTTCTCAGCTAGTTTCTGGGGCAGCGGGTTCGGATTTGGCTAGACTACGGGCGGTATCGCGGTCAGAATCCGGGGCGTGGTTGCATGCGCTTCCTTCACCTAACCTGGGAACGCATCTAGACAACGATTCACTGCGTGTGGCGGTGGCCCTTCGCCTTGGCTGCAATGTATGCGAACCCCATCGCTGCATTTGTGGATCCATGGTGGAGGCCAATGGCCATCATGGCTTGAGTTGTTGTCGTTGCGCAGGTAGGTTTCCGCGGCACCACGCTCTCAACGATATCGTTCGAAGGGCCCTTATTTCGGCCAACGTCCCATGCGTACTAGAACCTCCTGGGTTGAGCCGTACTGATGGTAAAAGACCGGATGGTCTGACGCTCGTCCCATGGCATAAGGGCAGATGCCTGTTATGGGATGCGACTTGTGTCAGCACTTTTGCTGCTTGTCATCTAGGCCAGACAACCCAGGCAGCTGGGGCGGCTGCCGAATCCGCGGCCACAAAAAAGAAGGCTAAGTATGCGGACCTCGCCCAGGGGTACGAATTTGTCCCATTGGCGGTGGAAACGGCTGGGAGCTGGTGCTCCAAGGCCAAAGTCTTTGTGGGACAGATAGGACGGCGGATGAGGGAAAAAGGCATGGACCCTCTCTCTGGCTCGTTCCTGGTTCAAAGGTTGTCCATTGCAATACAGCGTGGTAATGCTTGTAGCGTAATGGGCACCTTTGGCCCGGGGGCGTCCTGGGGAGGTATTTTTAAATAAGTTTTATTTTATTTTTATTATTGTAATTAATTTGTTGTATTAAATAAATGAAAATAAACATTTATATCTATAAGCGGTTGATATTACATTCTAAATATTCACCTTATTCCATCTGGTATTGGTCTAAGTATTTAGTTATAAAAATTAGTATGAAGATGAAAAGAGATGCGACGCGCACGCACGCCATGCACACGTCACGAATCTCCATATTAATTCTGCACGCACGCACCCGTGCTGCATCCAATCTGAGTTAATGACCTTAAATGTTAAATTTTCTGTTTTGTTTAGATGGTACATTTTGTTAACGTACCTTCATTTAATTAGTATTTTGTTTGTCTTCATAAAATGTATGATTAACAATGGGCTTATTGAAAAATATTTATACAAGTTGTAACAATAGTACCATCTTATCCTATCGATAGTATCAAGTTTAAGAATATTTCAAAGTTGATTCGAGGGGTACGTACGTACATATTGCAAAGCGAGATGAACCAGTTCTTTAATTGACTACAAAACATACATCTCGACAAGACCTAAAACTTCCCCAAAGAACAAGTAGTTAAGCATGCATAGTTGACGAAATAAATTAGTTCAAAGTTTGACAGTTGTCATCTAAAATTTCAAGACCTACAACTTCAACAAAGAAATTAGTTTTGCATGCGCGCTGATGATTGCGCATGACTTGAACTTTAAAAAAAAAATATGATAAAGTGGACCACAGGCAATAGAACTTTAGTTTAGAGCGGTAAAACATTTTTGGCGGACCACGCGACAAAAAAAAAATACCTATAGGTGGACTACGGGTTAAAGGAAAATTGCCTAACTCATTTCATGGCAAAACTGCCTAGCTCATCTTCAATAGAGACCTAAAGAAGATATAAGACATAGGCTTGATTCGTTCTTTTGCTGTTGTCTACACTGCATCCAGCATTAACCTTGCATTTTCTTCTGCTACAATATATTTAGGAAGTAGACGAGTTCGGAAATGGACGAAGTCGATCTAAAGGATCCGCAATCCTTACTTGGGCTCCTCTACTATTAGAACTTGCGGCCGTATTTCTATTTACTCGTAATGATTAAATTGAATAATCATGAGTCGTTATGAATAAAACTTTGTTCAGATGACTGAAATCTGTAACATACCAAAATTTCATCGAGTTCACCACTTTTCCCCCACTTGTGTCCCGGGGCACATATTAACTACCATTTAACTACATTATGGTCTGGGGTCGGAGTGGGAAATTGCACCATCAAATACATCTGCTATGTAACGTCGATCAACACGGCCTTCCGTTATGTAAGGAACGAGACGAGAGACCGCTTGGCTTGCTGACTATGTGTTTATATGCGGATGTTAAAGAAAAGCAAAAAGAATTTCAAGTTAGTTGTTTTTATTTCATCAATTACCTATAGTTTTTATCCCAAATGAGATGCCATCTAAAACACCTCGAGTATAACCTTTTAAAATACCTTAAATGGATAGCTTGAGGTGATGTTAATAGAACAATCATAACTATTGAATGTATAAAAATCCTTTCTTGACTTTTCGAGGTTCTGTTCTGTCGCATCTAAAAGGATGGTTCTTTCTGATCGTTTGCTAAGATTTTCACAAAGAAAGCAAGGTCTTAATTTGTCATGAAATTTGCGCTGGAAAATTGTTTGAAAACCGCAATACTTCACACAAATTATAAGGTTTCCTGGAGACAGCTGAGCTACAATGTAAACAAAGTATATTAATGAATGCTACCATCAAACTTAATAAGTGAACTCTGCCGGTATTCGCAAAAACTGGAATATAAGGAAGCCATGCAGATTAACTTCAACAGCGGTTCGATTATAGAGTAAGCGACGAGTTTGCTAAGATATTTGGCATAAACATTGTGAAGGAACTAAAATTGAGATCATCATCATAGTAAGACAAACAAATATACTTAACCTTCTAGTAACGAGTGGGTAGGTATTTCGCAAGCGTGTGGGGATAAATACTGTAATCCAAAACCAGTGCTTCGCCTCATACAATTCGGTGTTTATTTAATATTTACAAGAAAAAATTAGAAACCAAAAGTAACAACCAAAACGTAAATAACCAAACGAGTCTCCATGACAACCAATCAACAGGAAGATAATAATAAATAACTATAAACAAACAAAAAAATCACGTTGTCGCGCTGTCTATCTGTAATAATATTTAAAACAACTAAATAAAAATGCAGTGGTGGCGATGCACCAAAAGTATAAATATTTTGTCTAATATCATTATTTAATTTTATAATTTTTAAAATGATTTATTACCTGTTAGTTGGAAAACCTTTTTGATGTTTAAGTAGAAAAATAGTAATGTCAAAGTCTCTTGACACAGGACAACAATGGCGATGGCCGACGCGTTTGTAGAAAAATATACAAGAAGATAATAAGCCCGTAATGTCTGAGTTTCACTCTATACGGTACCTTCACTAAATATTATATACTGTTATTATGGTGTCCATGACTGCAAAGCTGGAATGTTTTGCATTAAAAAAGTTTCAAGCCTTTATCTTTGTATCTGATGCCTCAGATTCTCAGTTTATCCTGTTCAGTAGTTATAGTCCTACGTTTTACGATCACTTTTCAGCTGAATTACTGGTAGAATTTCTGCCGATTCGCTCAATGATAGTGATATATTTTAGCTAGCCGTTTGGACGGCCGTTGTAGCGTAGTGATAGTACCACTGCCTTGAGTGATAGTTGCGGGTTCGATTTCCAGTGGGACGTTACAGTCTATGATTACTTAGACGGCGGTCGTTACACAATCATGACAGAGGCCTACTGGTAGTAGAAGGCGGTTGAAAAAATCTGACACCAGGGTTCATCGGGTCGTGCATCGACACGAAAAGTAGGAGATTTCAGTTACCCGTTTGTTTATAAAAAATAAGTAAGATTTTTTAAAGTAGTCAAAACGTGTCGCTTTTGGGGTACCTACTTTTGGTACAAAACGGCTGGAATATATTTTGTCAAAAATTCACCAAATGATCCGAAATTTCCTCACCACTAACACTATAAAAGGAGTTCCGAAATATTTATTTTTTTATTTTTTATTATGTGGTTGGGTATGTGAACAAGGGAAGCAATACTATCTTTATGGTTAATAGTTGCCCGTAGATTAGAATAGATAGGATTTCGGGTTGGAAACACTTGTTGCGTTTATAGATTTAGAAAAGACCTTTGATAAAGTTAACTGGGGGAACATGATGATACAGAGGGTTTAAAAAAGTAGGAGTAGATTAGTAGTAGGAACAGAAAAATTATATTTGAACTATACAGACAACAAGAAACTATAATAAACATAGGACAAGAAGAAGGAAGAGCAAAGATTAGGCAGGAGTGAGACAGGGGTGCCCACTTTTGTCGTTGATATTAAACATTTTTTATAAGAAAATAAACGTTTACTGAATATGGCCTAAAAATATATTTTTAAACTTGAACCTCAGTTACATCAAAACACCCACAGAACCATAGACCAGTTACCCTAAACATCACACCGCTTGAAGAAGTCAAAAGTTTCAAATATCTTGGCAGCATTATTACTCATGACTCATCCCACGTCATCCTTCGCCCGTCTCTTCTCTTTTCTCTTCTGGAGCGTAGCATTGTACGGCTGCGAAACATGGACCACAACGCAAAGAGACAGGGAACGGATAGAGGCTTTCGAAATGTGGTGTTAGAAGATAAGCTAGACAGAAAGGAGGACCATTAAAGAACGTTACTCAATATAAAATATAATACATCTAGAAGGGAAGTATGATAGGACACCTGATACGACATGATCAGTTATTCAAAACGATTGTTGAGGGAAAGACCAAAGGAAAAACAGGAATAGGAAGACCAAGAAGAAGTTATTTAGACCAAATAAAAGAAAAAGTAATGATCATGTCAAACAGGGGAGTCAAGGAGTAGGCAGATGACAGACAAAACTGACGGAAACTCTACCGACTAGTACAATGTTTTTAAATATAATAACAAGACAAAAAACAAGTCCGCTATCTTAAAATCTATTGGATGAAATTTTAATTTCCTCGGATATAATTATTCACAATACCCCTTGTATCACTGAGCAAAGCAGCGTAAACTGTGCCAGCACTTAAGTTTACTTTTGACACGCCTAGACTATACTTTAAAGAATCACACATCATATATGAACCCTAAAAACATAACGATCCTATTTGTGGTTGTGCACACACACACATTTATATCTCGCTCATAATCCCTTGCAGGTTAGGCAGAGCGTAAACGGCCAAAAAAAACGAGCATTTATGCCACTTGTAAAACATAATTAATGGTCATGCGGAAATAAGTGTATCACCATAGCGACAGGTTGTCAGCCCATCGCGTTAAATTGCAATACACACCCTCGATTACCTTAGTTGCCTATTACGACTCCAATGGAAAGAAACGGGGTGATGCTATTCTAAGCTGGCATCACAAAGCTATCAAAGCCGGCATCACACAGAAAATTGGTTGGACAGTCGTGTAAAAGGTATTATAAGATCAACTTCAATATATTTCTTAGTTAAAAAAGTACTTTCACCAGCATATATCTATAACATAAAGCACCAACTTAAACTGGCTTTTTTACAGTTTATAAGAAAAAGCAGTAAAGGTTGGTAAGCTCCACTAATGGCACAAATTCTACATAATATTTTGTAGAATATTCATAATTATAATAATAAAATGATTAATGTGTATCCCATCTCACACTTCTATCAAACGGCCTATACTTGTTTGGCCTATATATGCTCCACGTGAGCCCCGTGATTTTATAAGGAGAAATAATAAGCTATGAAAGCTAATGTGATGACTTCTTACAGGCATCACCTCACATAAGTACGAGGCATCTCATAGGGTCCCAGTGGGTCTTCACCTTTTATTCTTGCTTAATGAATATATCCCTTCGTATACAATATAAGCACGCAGGCTAGTCCGCGGGTAACAGCTAGTCTACATTTATGCATATACGAATTTTAAATAGAACCTCCAAGCAATTGATAAATTGACCTTCAAGGTATAATAAAAGAAAAGATTCTCTGTGGTTACTATCTTGCCTTCCCTTCTAGCCTCTGCGTCGAACTGGTGGAAGCCGCAATAGGTCTAATATCGTCGCGTCGAGACGTTTTTACCTCTATACCCCTCCTGTTCAGGAGGTCCGGTTAATTACACGCATGTAAATAACACGCTTTGAAAATCTTGACTTCAATTTAAAACAATTGTTGTTTTCAGATGGTGGTGGTGTAAAGTTACATGCCGTGTGATTAACTTGGCAAGCCCCGACGCAGTGCCATTATTTTTATTTTTTATTCCGCCCGAGCTCAGGTACATTTTAATTTCTTTTGCACTAAGTATTTTAAATACTGCACTTCTAATAACTCAACAAAAATATAATCAGACAACCTATATTAGCAGAAAGTGAGCAGAGATGTCAACAAATTGGTTTTGTGAACCCGAAATTAAGTGATTTCACACTTAGGTACTATAATGCTAAGTTGCACACGCGCAAGCCTATAAGCCCTTGCGGGGTAGGCAGAGCGCAAACGGCCGCAAAAACTGACAAACGTTTGACGGTCATAGTGGCAAGTTGTCAGCCCACCACCTCAAATTTCAATACACACCCTCGAGTCCTTTAGTCGCCTCTTACGACTCCCACGGGAAATAAATGTGGTGATGCTATTCTAAACCGGCATCACATAGTCTTGCTAAGTTACAGTAAGAATATATATGAATTACATAATTATTATATTCAATAATTAAATAATTATTAAATCCGATATTCGAACAAAAACTCGGCAATTTTGTAGTGTAAGTGTGTTAGAATGTAAGAAATATGTATACTTACTTTATAAATAAATGGATATATATATAACGTAACGAGCAGCACGAGATTCTATGTAGTAGTCGTGTACGTATAGGTCGGTCGATCGTGTGTATGTGTGAGTGCGCTAACTGGGCGTTAGTATGAAGTTTTTATTTTATTTTATTACTAGCTTCTACCCGCGACTTCGTCCGCGTTAGATAGTTTTTTTAGGCACAGGCTCTAAAGTAGATAATATGTAGGTATATATATTCATAGTAAGTATGACAGTGAAATTAGAACACTTCTTATCTCTACTGTTTAAGGATGACTTGCTTGCTTCTGTTGTTAAAGGGACAATTCAAAATTTGCTATCCGGTGTACTGCCCTGAGAGATCAATATTTATAACCATTGAATACAAAAGTCAGAAGATAACAAAAAAAATCCTCGGTAAAAAGTTGCCTATATCCTTTTTCAACTTATTCGCATCATACTGAACAACTTTTGTTTTGGAACCATTTCTGTATCTCTAATAGTTTAGGTGAGCTCCTGATGGTACACCTGGTGGTCTACATAAGGTACTACAGATCCTCAATGTCCTTGTGAAAAGAAGCGGCCCATCATACTAAACAACTTTTGTTTTAGAACCATGCCTGTATCTCTAATAGTTTAGGTCGGCTCCTGATGGTAAACCTGGTGCTCTACATAAGATACTCCAGATCCTCAATGTCCTTGTGAAAAGAAGCGGCCCATCATACTGAACAACTTTTGTTTTAGAACCATGCCTGTATCTCTAATAGTTTAGGTGGGCTCCTGATGGTAAACCTGGTGGTCTACATAAGATACTCCAGATCCTCAATGTCCTTGTGAAAAGAAGCGGCCCATCATACTGAACAACTTTTGTTTTAGAACCATGCCTGTATCTCTAATAGTTTAGCTGGGCTCCTGATGGTACACCTGGTGGTCTACATAAGGTACTCCAGATCCTCAATGTCCTTGTGAAAAGAAGCGGCCCATCATACTGAATAACTTTTGTTTTCGAACCATGCCTGTATCTCTAATAGTTTAGCTGGGCTCCTGGTGGTACACCTGGTGGTGTACATCTGTACTCCAGACCCTCGAATGGTGATAAAAAGTAGCCTATGTCCGTTCTCGGTATGCTAGCAATCTCTGTGCCAAGTTTCATGAAGATCGGTTCAGCGGTTTGGCCGTGAAAGCGTAGCAGACAGACAGACAGACAGACAGACAGAGTTACTTTCGCATTTATAATATTAGTGTGGATTATTATATACTTTGTTTATTAAAACACAAGTTCACTAAATTAAAACTAAACATAGTCCCACAAAACTGTTTACACAGTTTTTCTGCATGATCAGAGTTAAACTAAGTACTTTGGTATATAGTGTATGACATGACACACCCTTATATCGAAGTCTGGTCATAATGATCAATGACAACCTCAATGAATGAGACTGTGTCTGCTCGCGTGCGTCCCCACGTGCGTTCCCATTATCAGCTTCAGAGAAAACGTTAGCTTGTCTATTCAGCCACGAGTAAACGCCCTGGCCTACATTTAATCAGACGCCATTGTTACATTACATATGACATGGAACGAGCTGCTGTAGCGCCAAGATGTAAGAGGCGTCGGCACTAGTAATGACGAAAGTCGCAGGTTCAAATCCTGCCCAATTTTGCAAGTAAAAAATAGTAGTTTATGCAACTGTCATATAATGGGGGTCATTAGAATGCGAGTGTCTGTTTATCACACGAGGCGTAGCCGAGTGTGATAATAGATTGACACGAGCATTCTAATGCCTAATTATATGCAGTTGCATACACTATTTTATCTACACTCTAAAAAATGAACTCAGTTGAACACTTTTCAAAACGTCCGCACCGGCGATTGCAAGGCCCGATACATGGTCAAATTCAATACGAGAACGTAATATGGCTTGATATGAATTTTTGAATTCGATGTTTAGATGTCGAGTCTCAACAGCAAATAACTAAACAACTGAACAACAACTGAAAAACAACTGAACAACATCGGAATAACATTTGAACTACAACTAATCAACATCTGAACAACAACTGAACAACATCTCAACAACAACAGAACAAAAACCTATTAAAACAACTGAACAACATCCGAAAAATTACCGTACAGCAACAACTTGAAGAAGATAGCGATTTGAGTATTGGCAAAAAAAACTTCGTTTCATTTCTCAACTTTATCGTACGAAGAGTTTTCTCATTAAGTCATTACGCTTCTGTAATTTATAGTAAACCCTAGTTTTTATAGGCAGAATGCATAAAGTAGGTCATTATGCATCTGTTTTCGAATTCATAATTCGAAAATTATGAGACGAGTGTAGATAAAATACATTATATCATCAGCTGGGACCCGTAGATGCAATTGAGGGTCATTCGGACGGCCGATGTGGCGCATTGGTAGTGCGACTGCCTGCGATTCTCGGGTTCGATTCTCGGTGGGGCACTCACAAAGTTGATATTTTTCACTTTGTGAATTTGTTCCCAGTCTGATTAGGAAATTACAGGCTGAACCACCTGATTGTCCGAAAAGAAAGATGGTTCCGTGCTTCGGAGGGCACGTTAAGCCGTCGGTCCCGATTGCTGTCTATAATAACTTAGACGGTGGTCATTACACAATGATGTCAGAAGACTACTACTAGTAGCAGGCGGTTGAAAAACTGATACCAGGGTTCATCGGGTCGTTGGATGACTCGGTGTCCCATAAGAAAAGAAGAAGAATTCGGAAAATTGTGTATCGCCATAGCGACAAGTTGTCAGGCCATCGCCTAAATTGCAATAGACACCCTCGAATCCCTTAGTCGCCTCTTACGACTCCCACGGGAAGGAAATGGGGTGATGCTATTCTAAGCCGGCATCACACGGCGTATACTAAGCCGGCATCACATGTTGTAATATTGACGTGCTAGATATGACGTTCTTTGTTATGTGGCAAATATATATATTTGAATCTTTAAAGCGCTGCCTCTTTGGCCAGCCGTGGAGGTGTGAATTGACATCCCATCTTCTATTTATATCTTCATACCGTGAAACTGTCACAAGATCAGTCCACGTGGATACCACTCTCTGACATGCCATCACGGTGACGCGGGCAGGGTACGATGGCATGCGGCCCTTAAATACACGCAATATTTTGGCAGACATTATAACATGAGAAATACAAAGCAATGTGCGTGCAAGATAGTACGTTCTGGCATTATTTGAGGGCATAACTTAGTAAAATTCTAAACTCGCTTATTTTTTGTACGATTGCATGCGTGTATGTAAAGCACATATAACTTTTTGTGTCTTTTTTTACGCTTGCGTCAATTTTCCGTTCGATGTAGGGTAGCTAAAATAAATACAATTTTCGAGATGACATTAATATTAAAAAATAAACCAGTATTGTCTATGTGACAGTATAAACACTGTGAAATACCCAGCTTTTATCCACTGCCAACGAAAGCATTTTAGCATAACCTAAAATGTTAGTCAGACGTGGCGTAAATGTCCGTTTTTTGCGGCCGTTTACGCTCTGACTACCCCGCAATGGATTATAGGCGTGATATTAGTAAATGCTATCACTAAACCAACATTATGGAAAGGTTAAGCAAATGACAAAACTTAGCAAACTATTTTATCGATATCATCGAGGTACGTGAGATAATCGATTGATAGTTCATTAACATCACAGTGTGAATGTCTGGTTAAATGTCTAA
The DNA here is from genome assembly GCA_027580185.1 of Tuta absoluta. Lineage (NCBI taxonomy): Eukaryota > Metazoa > Arthropoda > Insecta > Lepidoptera > Gelechiidae > Tuta > Tuta absoluta. Next base: position 12,339 of record JAQAHW010000107.1, on the reverse strand, counting down.
ATCAATTCACTGTAGTGTGAAAATTATGAACAAATATACAAAGTTAATTTTCAATCATACTTACAGGATGTAAGTAATAATATTACGCCGTGTGAGACGGCTTAGAATAGCATTACCCCATTTCTTTCCTCCGACCGAAGTCGAGGGTTCGGTACATGTGTACTGCAATTTTAGGCGATGGACTGACAACCTGTCACTTTGGTGCTAAAAAATCGAATGACCCTCTAATGTTTGTCAGACGTGGCGAAAATTACCGTTTTTACGGCCGCTTACGCTCTCTCTACCCCACAAGGTATAAAGGTGTGATATGTGTAGATACATTTTAGAAAACGATCAAATTGAACAGTCAATACAAAGTCGGTAATCAAATCGGAAACGGAACGTAACTTAAATGTAAACATACCTGTGTCGATAATTTTTGAGGATTTCTTTTACTACACATCATTTTCGAACGTATAATCAGTGTAGTTTTGAAGAACACCATTGGACACATCAATCTAGATAAAAGGATCAACATTTACCAGCACTAAAACACAGTTTTGCAACAAGGTACGAATCCCACTAGAACAGTATTTAACAAAGTACTTGTATTTTGAAAATTCAACGAAAAATATACGAGTATAAACAATTGTGTACCTAAATTGTCGATCAGCTGATTGGATCACAAATAAGTGACAGTTATGACGGAACGTCAACTACTACCAACATCACAAATCTAATGGCTGCGTTCCATCAAAATAACTGTTATAACTTGGTTAAAACGTTACCCGCGGAAAGTCATTCCGATCGACGCAGAAGCGTTATCATATTTCACAACGAAGATTATCACTGACCAGTACTCCGATACGCGAACAATTTGCGATAGTTTTGCGACAGTTTGGCGATAGTTTTAGCGACAGTTGAGTGATAAATATCAACTAAAACCGATTCATACACAACGAAATCGTGACACATGAAAAAATGCCGCCTAAGGAAATGTTAAATATGCTTAACTGCGCGACTTGTAATAAGGAAATAATCAAGAAACGTTTTTTAAAATGCACAACTTGTGAAGCTATTTATTGTCCAAAATGTCAACGGCTCACAATAAAAGTATTCGATTTAATATCTTACGAACGGAAACGCTCATGGGTCTGCATGAAATGTAATAATGATACACCAAAGATTAAAATTCAGAAAAAAAAGGCTGCAAGAGCTCCAGCTAAAGATAAGTCTGAGAGTAAAAAAATACCGGCTTCAAAAGATACAGGACCCCGCACAGAACATTCTACTGATAGTGAAGAAAACGCAGCACGTTTTACCGACTTGGAGGAACAAGAAAACAACCGATCGTTTGTGATAAACGTCAGCGTTGAAAACTCTTTCAGCACACTTGATGGGGACACAGATTTAGAGGATGCAGATGTACATCGCTCATCCGACAAAATAAATGATTCCAAAGACTTTATTTACAATGAAAATATAACTAGTCCGCTCCTCATGACATCTGACAAATTATCTCGGAGCTTGGACCTCGCACCAAATGTTGCCACTACGGTTCAAGAAATGGGTGAGGAATTAAATACTCTAAAGGTTGAACTTATAAGCACCCAACATCAACTGGAAGATACAATCTTGGAGAATAACGGGCTTAAGAGACAAATATCGTCTTTAAATAAAAAAGTCGATGCTTTAAAAGTCATATGCCGTTCAAATCCATCTCCTTTGGATAACTTGAGACCAACAAACACGCCCCGTCATTTCTTGAATGCTGAAACTTTTTCTACTTTTACGCCGCCTAGAAATACTAAGCTCATTTTACTTGACAACATGGAACGGGAAATGAAAAAATTGCAACATGAGTTAGAAAATGCAAAGAGTGAGATACTAAATCTAAATACGCAAATAAATGTACTCACAAGAAATCTACAACAACCTGAAGATAAATCTCCAAAGAAATCCCCTATAAGACATAGAAACAATACTAATTTAAAATCACCTAGTAGAAAAATATGTATTTATGGTTCACAAAAGTGCGTGGGCTTAGCTTCGAAACTAGAAATAAGTAGACATGATACGATGTACCAACGCTATAACATATACGGAGAAACTAAACCTTACGCTTCTTGCTCTGATGTTCTAAAAAACTGTCTAAAACGCGAACTTGATAGTAATGACAAACTAATATTAAGTATAGGCGAAAATGACTGTGACCCAAATTTAGTATTATCACAGTTGACATCAGTAATAAATAAATTCATAAATAGCTCTATTATAATTATAAATGTACATAATAACATTCATTTAAATACATTTAAGCTAAACCATGAGATTAAAAAAGTTTGTAATATGTACAATCACTGTCATTTCATCTCGCGTAAGTCAATCAAAAATTTCGAGGAATTATGTAAATCAATTAATTTAACTATCGATACCATTGACTACGAAAAAATGTTCTTGAATTTTAAAGCGACTCATAATAAAAAAGGCAATTGTGACAAAACAGGCAATAGAACCATTGAAGAGTTTCCTAAAGGCACAATTCCATATTATTTTAGACGACTTGAATTAGCAAAAAATACAAAAACCGTATTGCAAAACAAGGATGCAAGTGAGGGCTTTGCTAATTATCCCAAAGGTACAATTCCTTATTATTTTACTCGTGCCCGCAGTTCAGAAAAAACTAAAGCTGTTTTTAAAAACCCTACAAACCAGCTTTTTCGTGACAACTCAAAAACAGACTAATTTGCATATATTACATCAAAACATATCAAGTATTTTATCAAAAAAAGATATATTTTGCATAACTTTACAGGAACTAAACGAACAACATATAGATCCTGAGATTATATGTTTAACAGAAACATTTCTGAAGTCCGGCCACGAACATTACTTAAAACTACCCAATTACATACTAGCAGCTTCTTTCTGTAGGAATAAAGGAAGAGGTGGTTCATGTATACTGATCAAGGCAAATATGTTCTATAAAGAAATAACTTTAACTAAAAAATACGCGGCAATAAATGTTTTTGAATGTTGTGGAGTTCAGCTTTTGCCTTATAATATCTATATAATTTGTGTATACAGGATTCCTAACTCAGATGTAGCAGAGTTTCTAAAAAAACTAGACTTACTCTTAGACGATCTCTACAAAAAATCTAAAAACAAAATTAAACTCGTTCTCATCGGTGATATTAATATAAACACACTAAAAACTAGCTCGGCATGCACAGATTTGCAGGCTTTAGCAAAAAATTACAATCTTACTTTTCATATTCAAAGTCCCACAAGACAAATGTCCTGTATTGACCATATGTTAAGTAATTTAAAAGGTGTAAATGGGACGACCTTACCTCTCTATCTCTCCGACCACGACACCGCACAACTTCTGAATCTTCCGATTATCAAGAGAGTTCTTAAGCCTAAATTTCATTTTATTTATAAAAGGGATTTTAGTTTGGAAAATATTCGAAAATATAGAGAATGCTTAAGAAGTATGTCTTGGTTGGACGTATATGAAGAATTAGATACAAGCTTTGCTTTCAAACAATTCCATGAACTAACATGCTTGTTCTATGGGTTATGTTTTCCTAAAGTTAGAGTAAAAATATACAACATGACTAATAAAATACCAAAGTGGATCAGTCGTGGGATAAAAAAAAGCTGTTTAACAAAACGTACATTACGCTACAAATATTACAGATATAAAAACACACACCACAAAATTAAATTTAATACGTATTCCAAAATTCTTACCAAATGTATAAACCACTCAAAAAAGATATCAAACATTAAGAGGATAGAAAATAGTTCAAACAAGTGTCGAGCTACATGGAGTGTAATAAATGACGAAACATCAGCAGTGTTAATCAAAGATAATATTGAATCAATTGAGACTGAGGAAAATACATTTACAGATCCAATACAAATAGCCAAAATTTTTAATAATCATTATATTAATTTGACAGATAAACACGACATTTCATTTCCAGCATCGGGCGTCTCAAATGATTGCAAGCATAGACTAAATAACTCTTTGTTTTTAATGCCAATGAGTGAGCTTGACGTTAAAAGGGAAGTACTTTCACTCAAAAATACAAACTCCGAGGGCCATGACGAAATTAACACAAAAATAATTAAATTCTGCATAGATGACATACTTAATATTTTAACACATCTTATAAATAATTCATTCGAAACAGGGATATTTCCTCAAGTTTTAAAATACACTATAATAAAACCACTTTTTAAGAAAGGAAATAAAATGGACATCAACAACTACCGGCCGATAGCGTTGATACCCATTTTCTCAAAGATATTTGAGAAGTGTATGCAAAAAAGGATTATGGATTTCTGTACTAAATTTGAGTTAATAAATAAGGAACAGTACGCTTTTCAAAAACATAAATCCACAACCCTAGCTACATTTTCACTACTAAGCTCAATTGTCACATATCTAAATAAAAATAATCATACAACGGGTTTATTTTTGGACCTCAGTAAGGCATTCGATTATGTTTCACATGCGCTTCTTATGAAAAAACTGGAAAATATGGGCATAAGAGGCAATGCTCTACAATGGATATCATCCTACCTAAATGGTAGGAAGCAGTGTGTTGCAATCACAAAATTAAATGAAAATAATGAGCTTGTATCTTACTTGTCTGGGTATGAAACTGTTAAACGGGGTATACCTCAAGGGAGTGTGCTAGGGCCGCTCCTTTTCTTACTATATATTAATGATATAAATATTCAAGTAAATCATCACTCTGTTCTCTTTGCCGATGATATCTCAGTTGTTATTTCTACGGAAAAGAGAAGAGGCATTAAATGTCATGAGGAACAGATAAACGACACCCTTGACAACATCATAAAGTGGCTTGATAGAAATAAACTAATAATTAATCTTGAAAAGACAAATTTTATAAAATTCACTAAATCAAATAACATTCAACATAATCAGACTTTAAACATTACTTTTCAGGGGACAAAAATCAATTCCAAAAGAAACACAAAATTTCTAGGGCTAACATTGGATGAAAATATAAATTGGAAAATTCATGTAGAAAATGTTTGTACTAAAATAAACAAATTCGTATATGCTCTTAGGCACTTGACATCTATCACAAATATTAAAACTGCGCTGATATCCTATCATGCATATGTCCAATCGACACTCCGATATGGAATTATTTTTTGGGGAAACAGCACTGATGCAGAGAAAGTGTTTAAAGTTCAGAAGAAGTGTATCCGAGCAATGTGCAAAGTTAGTAGCGTGGAATCTTGCAAACCATTTTTTAAGAGCCTTGGGATATTACCACTGCCTTCATTATACATTTTTGAACTGTGTGTGATTGTACATAAAAATAAAATATTATTTAAGAAATCATGTGACGTGAATGCTCGAAATCAACGAAATCCAGAAAGATTTGTATTTGCTGACACCCCACGATGTATGTTGTACGATAAAAGCTGTCTAGCGATGGGAGTAAGAATATACAATCATATACCGAATGACATAAAAAATATGACCATAACATTATTTAAAAAAACACTGTTTAAATGGTTGAATGACAAAAATTATTACGACATAAAAGATTTTTTTTTACATAATTATTGATTTATGAAGTAGGAATTCTATACTTGACATTAATATTTGACGTTTTTTTGTTTAATTGTATTTGACATTATTATTATTGGGTTTTTTGTTGGATTTTATTTGACATTATTACAATTAATTCATACGTTTTTGGCCTGAGAATTATGTAACAGCCTATTTTAGCTTTCATGTATTAAAGATTTGCATGCTAATCGTTAGTTGGCAAGACATTAATGTACATATAAGAAAACCTGTTACCACCTTATTTACAAATGTTTTAAGCAAATAAAGTATCTTGTATCTTGTATCTTGTATCTTGTAATCATTGATTGTTTTAATACGACACAATTGTTACATTTATACAAATAACAGAATAACTCATGTAGAATTAATGCACCTATAGGTAATGCAACATGTCATACATAGGTAGGTACCTATGTATGTACAGATCGTATGAACAGCATTAGGTACAGATAGTTAATTATATCGACATTGTGAGTGCCTCACCAAGAATCGAACCCGGAACCTTTGCGTCGCAGGCAGGTGCACTAACACTGCGCCACATCGGCCGTTGTTGGTGGGCATGATCTTTTGTGAATAAGAGGACAGTCGAGCTGCGGTAGCCCAGTCGGTAGAGGCGTCAGTACTGAGTACTGATACCGAAAGTCGCAGGTTCAAATCCTGCCTGCGGTGCATTTTGGCAAGTTCTCAAAAATTTTATACTCAACACGTTGCAGTGTTTTAAAACTTTAGTACAATTTTTACACACTACGACAGTCTATTTTTCTTTCTTCTTCTTATGGGACAACGAGTCAATGAACCACCCAAACGAACCATGTTGTCACGAGTTTTTCAACCGCCTACTGCTAGTAGTAGGCCACTGATGTCAGTGGTTGTGTAACGACCGCCGTCTAAGTAATTATAGACAGCAACCAGGATTTATTGTGCCCTAGAAGCACGGAACCATCTTTCTTTCGGACAATCAGTTGGTTCACCCTGCCTGCAATGTTCTAAAGAGACCGGGAACAAATTCACAAAGTGATAAATATCAACTTGTGAGTGTCCCACCGAGAAACGAACCCGGAACTTTTGCGTCGCAGGCAGGTGCACTAACACTGCGCCACATCGGCCGCCGTTGGTATAGTGATGCCATTTATTAGCCGACTTCAAAATGTTTTTTTTCCGTGGGTTTGTTGAGAGGCGACTAAGGGCCTCGAGGGATACATGTGTATTGCAATTTAAGGCGATAGGCTGACAATTTGGCACAATTGCAATACAAAATTATCCAATGGGTCGTGGGTTCGATCCCAACAAGACACAAATATTTGTAAAATATAATTTTCAGATATTTTTGTTTAATCTGGGTGTTTTCTATGTATAATATGTATTTATTTACAAAAAAAGTATATAGTTTTGCTTAGTTTAGGGCTAGATGGCGCTATTGGCGCATTATTATTAATGGCGTAAATGTTAGTTTTTTACGTTCATTTTCGCTCTGCCTACCCCGCAAGGGATTAAGGCGTGATATATGTATGTATGAATTCATACCTTACGACTCGTTTGTTGATTGTTTAATCACAGCGATACCACAAAATCATCGACTGAATTAAATACATACACATATCACGCCTATTATCACTTGCGGGGTAGGCAGAGCGTAAACAGCCACAAAAACGGATATTTGCGTCACGTCTGACATATATTTGAGGGTAATTCGGAAAATTGTGTATCGTATCGCCATAGTGACAGGTTGTCAGCCCATCGCCTAAAATTGCAATACACACCCTCAAGTCTCTTAGTCGCCTCTTACGACTCCCACGGGCAAGAAATGAATTAAATAGATTGCATTATAAAGGTTAGCGCACATACAACGTAACGTGGAGGCATCACATTACGTACGGAGCACCGATACGTCATGTGATGCCACCCTAGCGCGAGTTTTTTGGTCTGTGCATCAAATGAAAAGAATATGGAGCGGCTTGATTCCTGCCGTGTGATGCTGGCTTAGAATAGCATCACCCCATTTCTTTCCCGTGGAAGTCGCAAGAGGCGACTTAGGGAATCGAGGGTGTGTATTGCAATTTTAGGCGATGGGCTGACAACCTGTCACTATGGCGATACACAATTTTCCGAATGACCCTTAAATATTTGTCAGACGTGGCGTAAATGTCCGTTTTTTGCGGCCGTTTACGCTCTGTCTACCCCGCAAGGGATTATAGGGGTGATGTGTGTATGTATGTATGTAATATGTTCCTGTCTATGATTTGCCACTAATTGACATTGTTATGATAGACATCGACAATTCAATTTTAAATTCAGTACGCCACGCTTCGCGCGCATGTTCAACGTGCGTCACTCACACGTTACTATTTAAATCCATTTCGCACGCGTACTGGCTGAATGCAATCAATGTACTTATAACATGGTGTAAGGGACAGCCCTCCGAATACTGATAGGGTGCATTCAGACTATGAAACTATACATACATACATACACGCCTATAATCCCTTGCATCATCATCATTAATTTAAAAGCCTCGCTCTTGTCGTTGGAGTCATATCCAATCTGCTCTATTCTGAGCCTTCTCTTTGACTTCCTTATACGACATGACACCTATTTGTGTTTGGAAACTAAACAACTTCCTATAAAAATATTTCGGGAAATATCAAAAATGTTTGGACTTCCCATTTCCCATACTAAATGCAGTCAGCTGATCGTAATTTTGTATAGGAGGTCTATTTTTTTATCGTTTCCTGACAAATGTTTCCAAGGGAATATTGTTCAGTTTCATGGTCTGCATGCACCTTATCAGTATTTGGAGAATTGTCCCGTACACCCCGTATAGTCCGCTCAGTAAATTATGTACGGCCTTTGAAAGCGTCTTTAAAAAAAACTCCATACAAAGACACGCATTCTTCGCGCGTAGAACTATTTTGTAGTAAGTTTTAGTATCTCCAGTGTTAAGGATTAACAACAATGTATAAAAACCTTGCAAAAAAAATAGCACCATCATAGCGCGAAATCACACTATTTAAATGTACTGCCGCAAAGCATAAAAACCTTGCAAAAAAATAGCACCATCATAGCGCGAAATCACACTATTTGAATGTTAACATAACCTCAACTTCATCAAAGATTGTTTATTTAGAATATGAGCACTTCTAGGCAGGTTTTTGGGGGGTTTTTGTTCGAGGGGCTGATCAAATTATAAGCATGTATATAACACCTTCTGAAAATCTACAATTCAATTTGAAACAAATGTCGCTTTGGTGGCGTAGTTACATGCCGAGTGTTAAACTTGTCAGCCCCGAGCAGCCTATTTTTTTTATCTTTCCATTTTTTTTCAGTCAATACAAAATATATTATTCAAATTTCTTTTTTTACAATAACGTAAGCGATATTACTAATATTGAATAAAGTTAATTTCATTTCGTTAGTTTTCAACCACATATTAGTCCTATTACTACTTATTAGTAGGGCTCTGACATGTCAAAGTAATTAAAAATAGAGACCGGGACCGACGCGTCCTCCGAAGCACGGAACCTTCTACACCTATTGGGGGCTATTGCCGTACTCACAACGCTTGTCAGGCGGATCGGCGAGAGCAGTGCAAGATGCGGTTATTCCCATCGACCCCCGCGAATTGCCCCCCGCGGGGGTCGTTGGGAATTTTTTGTCCCAACGACCCCCGAATTCAAACTTTTAGAGTTTCGGGGGTCGTTGGGACAAAAATTCCCAACGACCCCCGATATCAAAATAAAAATTATAAATAATAAATGATTGTTTTTCAATGCTAGTTTTTTTATGTTTATGGTATTTTTTCGAAATTTATGGATGTTTATAGGTTATTGTGGTGTTTCTTCGGTGTTGATGGTGAGTTATCAATGTTTATGGTTGATTTCTGTGATGATGGTGTGTTAACGATGTTTATGGGTTATTGTGGTGTTTCTTCGGTGTTGATGGTGAGTTATCAATGTTTATGGTTGATTTCTGTTATGATGGTGTGTTTACGATGTTTATGGGTTATTGTGGTGTTTGTTCTGTGTTGAAACATCGTTAACACACCATCATAACAGAAATCAACCATAAACATTGATAACTCACCATCAACACCGAGGGAACACCACAATAACCCATAAACATCGTAAACACACCATCATAACAGAAATCAACCATAAACATTGATAACTCACCATCAACACCGAAGAAACACCACAATAACCCATAAACATCCATTAATTTCGAAAAAATACCATAAACATAAAAAACTAGCATTGAAAAACAATCATACAAAGTTATTTTTTATTCACCCCGGAAATTTTACAGGGTGATTCTACTCATGATTCTGAACAACTTTTATTATGGGGTCACCTGCGAAATCGCGAAAAAAAATTCAGCTGTTCCATACATTTTGTTCGAGTAGGTATGAATTTTTCTATGGAGCAGCTGTTTTTTTTTTCGCGGTTTCGCAGGTGACCCCATAATAAAAGTTGTTCAGAATCATGAGTAGAATCACCCTGTAAAATTTCCGGGGTGAATAAAAAATAACCCTGTATATTATTTATATTTTTTATTTTGATATCGGGGGTCGTTGGGAATTTTTAGTCCCAACGACCCCCGAAACTCTCAAAGTTTGAATTCGGGGGTCGTTGGGATAAAAAATTCCCAACGACCCCCGCGGGGGCCGATTCGCGGGGGTCGATGGGAATAACCGGCAAGATGTAGCATTTACAGGAAACGCTGCTGCCCAATCCATGGATGAATTTATTATTTAGTCGCTTTTTAGGCCAACCACGGTTATAGAACTGGACTGATGCTATTCCAATCAAAGTTTACATAACGCCGCCGGTATATTTTTATTGCCGCAACGCTCGTTTTTTATACCAACGAGGAAAATAGATACAACACGCTAATTATACATAACCTTTTTACTAATAAAAATCTTGATAAGATTCGTAAGTTATCGCAACTTCTGGCAATTGGTTTATTATTCAGATATTCCTCAGTTCGGGAAATAAATTATCTCCGAGAAAAAAGGATAGAATATAAAAGATAATAAAGATAAAGATAATATTTTTTTAAAGGATAGGATATATCGAAGTCCTGTCATGATCAAAAAGTCAATGGGTTCTTCGCCATTTCTATTCGTTAATGCCGTGTGATGCCTAGAATAGCATCACCCCATATCTTTCCCGTGGGAGTTGTAAGAAGCGACTGGGGGACTCGAGGGTGTGTATTGCAATTTTAGGCGATGGGTTGACAACCTGTCACTAAGGCGATACACAATTTTCCGATTGACCCTCAAATATAATGTCAGACTTGGCGTAAATGTTCGTTTATGCGGTCATATACGCTCTGTCTACCCCGCAAGGGATATTAGGCGTGATATGTGTATGTATGTAATGTAACACGGCCTATTATAAGTGTACATACATAGATATATAAGTAAATCACGCCTCTTTCCCGGAGGGGTACCATAATCTCTTGCGTTTTTGTTTGAGTATCAAAAAATCAGGAAAATTTATACCGAGACACCTAAATATTCATTAATCATTAGGCAAAAATGTAATTCATTGTATTCTTACTTAGCATTACGGTACCTAAGTGTGAAATCACTTGAATTCTGGTTCGCAAAATGAATGTGGTGTGTTGACATCCCTGATGTAGGTAGCGGTAACATGTATACATACATAAATCACGCCTCTTTCCCGGAGGGGTAGGCAGAGACTACTTCCTTCCACTTACTACGATCCTGGCATACTTCTTTCGCCTCCTCCACATTCATCAATCTCTTCATACATGCTCGTCGGTTTAGGGTACTCTTGACCTGACCTTTCTTTAGCACGTTCCCTATTCGATCGAGGTACGTTCGTCGAGGTGTTCCCCTTCCGACGTTCCCATCCACACTCTACATATACACCTGTTTCGTTAATCTTCTTTCATTCATCCTCTCTACATGACCAAACCATCTAAGCATACCCTTTTCTACACCAGTCACTACGTCTTTTTTTATACCACAACATAAAGTGTTATGATAAGTAAATGCCCTCGAATTATTTACAGATCTTTTTATAAACCTTCGTGGGTGGGCTTCTGACTGGTTTCCGAGCTTGTCAACTTGTTTGGACAACGAGAAAGGCACTCAACGCGCGTGCGTCGTGCTCGTTCCAAATTCAAACATTTCTGATTTGGATTCTAGGGATTTGGTAGTGTCTTGACTGGTTTTACAGGTTGGATGTGGAGCGCAAGTCCTGAAACGCGGTATCGAAGTGTTTTCGCCGATCGCTATTTAAACAACTTCCAAACAAGTCCGATTGGAACAGTCGTTCCCCTGGTCACAACACCCGACCAGGGTTTGAAGTCTGCTAAACTAAAATCGTTTCAGGTGTGTATCAAAAATCTAAGGCCTGTCAGTGGCACAGTTTTGGTCATTTCGTATCCTACTAACCTTTGAACAGTTTGAAGTATAGAAAATGATAGTGGCATTTTAACGACAATTGACATTCGATGGCATTACAATGACTTAAAAATAAGAAAAACGGAGCCCAGTACCGACTACCGATATTATCAAACTACAGGCTACAATTTTACTAGTGAAATTCGATGTTCATTGCGTAGTCATGTAGCCATTATGATACCAGGTATATGAACCGGCTACGCAATGTACTAAGAATTTCACCTTGTAGTCTGTAGTTTAATTTAGAGTGGTAGCTTGTAGTTTCATAACATAGGCACCAGGCGGGGTAGCTAGTCTACACCAC